>JAWNPB010000133.1:2670000-2762500 GCA_035045355.1 Drosophila lacicola
TATTTTCCAGAGTTTTGCTTTGTGTTTTTTGCTTCTTCAAATACATTTTTAAATAACGCGTTTATTTCTTGATCACAGATGCGAGCTATCCGCATAATGATAGTCCATCAGATGAGGAACTAAGGTGGTATATTGCATACTTAATTATTTTGATATTGACGTGCTTACAAATTGTAGGCGCTATATTTCATACAATCGGGTTTTGCTGTGTAAGTTTGTGGCAAGCTTCAACTCGTATAAATACCCTAGATCAAACCCTACAGATTTTCTCACAAATATGTCACATTTTTACATATTTTAGAATTCGAATCATTCGAGTTGTTTTCGACTTGCAAAACCTTTCTGATTTTCGCATAAATTGTAGTACAATTTGTCAAATTTTATCATATTTGAGAATTACCAGTGAAATTCCCAATGAAAACATTTCGCATAGAAAAGCCTGTTCTTGGAAAGGATATGGCATATTAAACCTGGGGAATCTATGAAAAGTCTTGGAGAGTTTGTCTCTAATTGGGTTTCCGCCAATATTATAATCCTACAAGAGATGAAGAATATTTTGTAAAGTAGGCGAAGGTTTTAGACTTCACCAATTTTCAATAGGCACGCAAATGCTTAGCATTTGGGCATTGTAGGAAAAATAGCCGACCCCAACTCAGCAATACCCCGGATTCAAGCATAGAGATCAAAATTTTTGCGTTTAAAATGTGCCAATGCAAAGCGTGTGAATATTTGGATACGTGCTGTTGTTCAACATTGAAATCAAAACAAATTATTTTTATCATCTGGACATTTGCACATTCCCTATTCTCATTCTTCCTAGCACATTTGATAGCCTGTGGTAAGATATTTGATTGAAGAGCGCAACAATTTGTAAAATTGCCGGCTAAATAATCGCACTTTCCTCAGGGTTCCTCAAAGAGACGCGTATGGTAATCTACGCATATTTTTTAGTATCCAGCGTACATTTACTTGGCGGAGTCCTGCTTGCACTAGGCTATCATTTTGTAGGTCTTGCTACTTCTAGTACTTACAAGATATTATGTTTAATTTGATTTCCTTTCGTTTATCTAGAAGTTAGCCCACACGTATCTAGCTGGCATAGTTGTAAGTTCGATAGGACCCTTCAGTCTACTGGGTTATTTAGCAGGTTGGTAAGAATTAAAGAAAACAACAGCAAATTTTTGTTTACTTTGTTTTTACAGTTAGCCAAATTTTTTTTATTATTATCGCCTGTCGATATTATACCTTAGAGCTACAAAAATAGGATTCGCAACCATTAAATTCCATAATGAACCCGCTTAAAGCAAATGGAGCACTTATTCATTATTCGAAGTTGCCTGTGTGATCTCTGTACATAATTTACAATCTGTTATTAAATTATCGGTCAAAAAAAAATAAAATCAAATCAAATCAAAACACATTTCCAATCGTCGATAATATTCCCCTATTCCTAGAATAGGAATCAGATTCTGATTTGAGCTTTTGCACATTTCTAGCAGCTCATTAGAGCTAGACTCCAGAATATTCAACTTTTCGGATACCTGAACATATTAATAATGATAAAAATGTTAAGCCTTGCACTTTGTTTTTTGCACATTTTGTTGCCATGTTTAAGCCCTATAATTTTTACAAAAAAAAAGTGCAATATACCACTCTAGTTCCTCATCTGATGGACTATCATTTTGCGAATAGCTCGCATCTGTGATCAAGAAATAGACGCGTCATTTAAAAATGTATTTGAAGCAAAAACACAAAGCAAAATGCTTGGAAAATAAGAAGGGAAATCCGATCGATTTCTCCTTTCAGCTGGCGTTGCGCTTATTCCATTACCTACCTTCTATTTTAACCCCTGCATATATGAGACTAAAGATGACAATATTTATTATTTTTTTTAAATTTTTAATGTTTGTAGTCAAGTAGTGTTATAATAAAACTGATACAAGTCTCAAACAATATAAATGCTTACTGAAAAACTGTGAAGCTTTCGGGCTGTGCCTACTTAATAAATAAACGAGAAAGTAACGAAATCTGAGTCACGCTAAAGATTTAATACCCTTGTCGACATTTGCCCTACGGCTCTACAGTTATGTGGAAAGAAAATGTCCTGGAAAACAAAATATTTTGCCATACAAGAAACTACTTATCGACTGATGGTTCCCATGTAAGCTATATGATATAGTGCCCCGATACGGCCGGTACAGATATATGTTCTAGCTGCAACAGAAAGACGGACTTATGTAAGGACTAGTTCGCATAGAAACAGAAAGACGGACATTTGGATGCTGATCAAGTCGCCTTACACATTTCTCGACAATATTTGAATACCCTTTACCCTTTAGTTTAGAGAATGATCTATAGTATTTTCTTAGTTTTAGCAGTCGGAAATTGACTGACATATGAGTATATCCCATAAATGCACATTTCTAAGCTTAGCATTCCGTATCATCCATTAATTTTCCAAGTAATTTTCAGATTTAATTAATCTAACATTTTACATTTAATGGACTTAAACTCTCGTAACCCCTCTTACTATAATTTTTAGTGCGGAATGCTAAAACACTTTCCATAGATTCCACTCCACATACTTGTAGAGTCAATCGACTCAAGCAAGTTCGTTGCCAAAGTCTTTCGTATCGAGCATCAGCAGCGACTATTCTCACTTGATTAGTATGCATACTATATATACTATAGTTAGTACGTGTATCTGCAATGATAATTAAAACTGTTTAAAAACTCACAACCAAATGGCAAATGGCCATGCTGTAAGGTGTGTAGAGACCACAAGATACATCTGGCAGCTGTAATTGTAAGAGATGGTCGAGAGAGGCGGAGGGGAGGTGGTGAGGGGTCGCAGCGGTGTAGGGTGCAAAGGTAGTGTAAGCAATCCGATCAAGGTGGAAACATGCGCTGCAATTGTATGCAAATGAACGCGTGCGCTGAAAATTGTATAATAATTGGAGAGGCTCAGTTGTGTGAGGCTCGGGATTGTGCTCGTAAATTAACAGAAACATTTTTGTACAATATGCAATATAATTCTTTATTGTTATTTAATTTGTTTTCATATAGCTACATATGTATGCATATATACTATATATACATATATATATATATATATACATATATATATTTGTATATATATTTATGTATTTACTGTGCATGCGGCACGCTGTAGCTTCTAATATATGTATGTCTGTTAGCGTGTATGTCTACTGTACATACATATACATATATATATAATTGTTATTAATATAATTATATTTAGCTTGTTTTTGTTTTTAAATATGTTATTTGTTGCTGCTCTTTATGCTCTAGGTACCCATTTTGTTTTCTCTTTCTCTTTTTAATGTTTATCAACTATTTTTATCATTATGTTTGTAAAATTTAAAAATTTACCTTTGCAAAACATAAGCGTTAACAACTTAATTAATTATTAGATTTATTGTATTTGTGTTTTTTTTTAAGGGCTCATCTCTTTAAATTGTATTTTACATATTCTTTTTTGTATTTACTCCTTTTGATGCGTTTCTGCTTGTTTTTGTTTCGTTTCGTTTTATTTTAATAGCGACTAAGACACTTTTTTCATTTACCTTTCATAAATTTGCATTTGCATTTGCTTTGAAATTACATAGAATTTAGTTTTTGTTTTTTGTTTTTTGTTTTTACAGCATTTAAAGCTACAATTTGAGATGTTTATGTGAAAAACGTAACAGTTTTAACTTTTCTTAGTTGGTTTTGTTTTTTTTATGTATGTACAGCGAAAATGGGTTGAGGGAAACGGAAAGGGACTTTGAATCATGGCGGAATGTTGCACATGCAATGAGTATGCTTTATATATATATATATACTGATATATATATATAATGTGTATGTGTATGTGTATGGGTGTGTGTGTGTGTTGTATATATTTATTTTTGGATTTAAGTTTAGACCGTACTGTTTACTTAGCATATTTAACAAAAAGTTTATACAACTCGCGCTTGGCTTATTATAAACTAAAGAAAATGTTTTTCCGCTTTTCGCTTTTCTTGGATTATATTAATAAATATATCAACAAATTACCCGCTGCACGTTCATATAAAAACTAATAATATAGTAAATATTCGTTATATAGTAATAATATAATATAATATAATATAGTATAATAATAATAATAGCTAATTTACAATTTATACGCTTAGTTAAATTCTGCAAACTAAAGGCTTACAATAGTCGGAAGCAATTGAAACAATTCTTAGAATCATTCGTGTTCATCGATTTCCACATTTTGTTTCCGCTTAGATATTCTTTTAACTACCATTAACTTTATATAAACAATTACATATATATATAGATTTGTCATTAACAGAAAACTTGAAACTAAGATTATCCAAAAAAAACTATGCATCTAAAATTTTAGTTGCGAACGTTGTGCTAAACCTGGGCGCGGTTTGAAAGTTTAGAACATTGCACAAAATGGTGAAAAAGGCAGGAAAAACGAAGTGAATTTTTGTTAGGGAAAGTAGAGAGAGTTAGGGGGAAATCCACAAGCAGACACATACACACACACACACGCTGAGGCACACGCACATACACACACACAATCAAAACAGTCATCGCGATTCTATTAACCTAGAATTCGAGTCAGCATATATAGCCACAGATATAGCTAATATCGGGACAAATTATAAAACGCTCCCAGTTCGGTTTTAGCACACGTTGAAAACTCTCGTTGAAACCAATCGCACTTAATGCTGTGCATTTGCAACAGTTGCAGGCGCTGCAGCAGCTGCAGCTGCTGTTGCAGCCACGCCCCCAGCTGTTACTGCCGTCGTCACCGCCCCCGCTGCCGCTGCCGCCGCCGTTGCTGTCGCCGTTGACGACGACGCATTCAGGTCGTCGCCCTGCAGGTCCACATTGGCGGCACTGGCGTACTGCTAAAACCATGATTGCCTATTAATATCATACGGCTTGGTCATGCCCAGAGCCGAGGCTCGATAGGCGGCAGGCGGCGGCGGCGGCTGGCCATAGCCCGCCGCGGCGGCAGCAGCAGCTGGGCCGCCCAACAGGCTCTGGTTGAAGATCATGCGCGCATGGAAGTCATCGCGGCGCAAATATTGCTGATACAGCTGCGAATTGGGATCCAGTTGGGTGGCAGCAAAGGGATATGCCGCCGCAGCAGCAGCCGCCCGTGTCGATGGATGCGCTGCAGCCAGAAACGGATAGGAGCCAGCGGCCGTATTCAATGGATTCTGTGTCTTGTCCGACGCATTGCCAGCCGCATTTGCAGCGGCGGCTCCACTGTGCGCCGGCGCCGGTGGCATATAGTAGGGATTGGGCGCATCGCGGAACTGATCCAAATAGCTGCTGGCCGCCGCAGCCGCCGTCTGATCGCCGTACAAGCCGAGCGCGCTGGGCGTGGGCGCAAAGTTGAAGGCGCTGCCCGGCACCATGCCGCCAGCGGAGGTCTTCAGCGAGATGGCAGCCGCCGCATCCGCTGCCGTTTGATTGCTCGGCGCGCTGCCAGCCGAAGCGGCTGCTGCTGCCGCAGCGGCGGCTGCTGCTGCTGCTGCTGTGCCCGCGGCTGGCGATGCCACGCCGCCGGACTTGAGACCCGCATACAGCTGAAAGCCTTGATGCAGCACCTGTGCGTGTGCCTGCAGCTGATGTGCGGCCGAGTTGGCTGCCGCAGCAGCTCCGGGCATCTGTGGCATGTTGTACTGCGGCATCGCCTGCTGCTGGCTATGTTGTTGCTGCTGCTGTTGTTGCTGTTGTTGTTGCTGCTGCTGCTGTTGTGCTGTGACTTGTTGTTGTTGTTGTTGTTGCTGCTGTTGCTGCTGCTTAGCATTTGCCTCGGCTGCAACTGTGCTTGCCTTCTTCTTGCGTCCACGCTTGGCAGGCGCCTTGACCTCAACAGCTGGCGCTGCGCTCACTGCAGCCTGTTGAAGTTGTTGTTGCTGTTGCTGTTGCTGCTGCTGCTGCTGCTGCTGTTGTTGTTGTTGCTGCTGTTGCTGCTGCGGTGAGGGCTGCGCGCCATTGTTGCTGCCGGGCACATAGTTGCCGGGCAGCTGCTGGGCGGGATTACCATAAGCTGTGGCCGCACTGGACGCACTGTACATATGCGCCGCTGGCGGCATATTCTTGTCAAAGTAGTTGACCGGATAGGCCAACATGGACTCGGTCAAAGTGTGCATCAACGGATTGTTGTAGGTTTGCGGCGGTGGCGGCGTCGGCTTGTTGTAGGCAGCCAGATGATGCGTCTGGCTGAGATGATGCTGATGCGCCGGCAAGTGCAACATGTTGCCGTTGTCGCTGTTGGACGCCACAGCGGCCTGTGTTGCTGCCGGCTTGCCAGATGTCGGCTGTTGCACGGCAGCAACAGCAGCTGCTGCTGGTGCATAGTTGTGATTCAGCTGCGCCTGTTGCTGGTAGGCATTGTGCGGCTGTTGCTGTTGTGCATGTTGCTGCTGCTGCTGTTGCTGTTGCTCCTGTTGTTGTTGTTGTTGCTGCTGTGCGGGCTGTGACTGCTGCTGCAGGTTGTTGCTGCTGTTGCCATAGTTGAGCGGCTTGTGCGGCGCCTGTTGCTGCTGCTGCTGCTGTTGTTGTTGCAGCGGCAACTTTTGCTGCTGTTGCTGATAGTTGAGATTATGCGGCGGCTGCAGCTGCGTCAAATGCGGCTGCGTTTGCGGCTGTTGCTGCTGCTGCTGACTGCTCTGCTGCTTGTTGACCGCCGCCTGTTGCTGCTGCTGCTGCTGCATGTTGCAGGCACTGTTGTCCTTGGCAAAGTCCTTGGGAAAACCCATGGCCGCCGCGCGATTATACATTTCGAATGCCTTATCTGGCGCTATGGTGCCCAGCTGCTTGTTAAAGGCCATGGAGCCCAGAAAGCTATTGAACATTTGTTGTTGCTTATTGAGCAGCGTTTGCGGTTGTTGCTGCTGCTGTTGTTGTTGTTGTTGTTGCTGCTGCTGCTGTTGTTGTTGTTGTTGCTGCTGTTGCTGCTGCTGTGTTGCTGTGTGCAATTGCTGCTGCTGCTGCACATGATTCTCATCCAGCTTGGTCAGCTTGCTGGCAGCAACATCGCTGTAATCCTCGTTGGCGCGTTTCAGCGGATTAATTAACGTATCCGTTTTGGCGGGCTGCTGCATTTGATGCTGCATAAAAGTTGCCATATCGCTGCCATAGCTGGGCGGCACAATTTTCTGCTGCTGCTGCTGTTGCTGTTGACTGTCGACAGCATCTGCGGCTGCTGCTGCATTGGCCGCCGCATTTGTGGACTGATATTGCGCATAGGTTGGATACTTGGGCTTCATGCCATGCAGCTGCTGCTGATGAGCGAGCGCCTGATGCTGTTGCTGCTGCTGCTGTTGCTGCTGCTGCTGTTGTTGCTGTTGCTGCTGCTGTTGATTCTGATGTTGCTGCTGTTGTGTGACCTGATTTGTGGCCAGGTTAGGCGGCAGCAGGCTGTGTCCCAGACTCCAATCATTGTTATTCGGCTTGGCCACAGGCGTCGCTGCGCACACCGCGACGGGAGCAGCAGGTGGCAGCGGATTGATCAGCGTTGCCGGATTGTACAAAGAGTGTTGCTGCTGCTGCTGTTGCTGTTGTTGGTAATTGTCATGCGTTGGCGCATAGCCATTGTTGCCCATTGTTGCTGCAAGAAGGCAAGTTTAATTAGACATGTTTCTATAAATACTGCTAATCGGATTTCAATTAAAAAGGTTCTTTACACAATTCACTTTAATGTGCGGAAAAAGCGTGGAATATTTTAAAAATGCATTGCATATGGGCAGAACCTTTGCTTTAGACTGTTAATCGAACCAGCGACAATTTGCTGAGCGGAAACTCACCTGTTAAAGGCACCACAGGTGCTGCGGCTGGTTGGCTCGTTGCCACAGGGGCAGGCACCACAGGCGGTGGCACCACCACGACTTGCTGCTGATAGGGCGACAGCACGGGCTGCTGGTACGGCGAATGCTGCTGCTCGGCCGGCGACTGTGCCAGCGGGGTCGGCGGCTGTGTGGCCGCCGAGGAGGCAGGCGAATCGACGCTGCTGGGCATCGGGCTGAGCGCCTGTTGCTGCTGCTGTTGCTGAGCATTGGGGCTGTGCGAGGGCTGCTGCTGCGGCTGCGACTGCGACTGCGCTGTCTGATGGTAGGGCGACTGGGCGTGATAGGGCGAAGGCTGCGTAGAGTGGGGCGTGGTGTAGGGCGAACTCTGCGGCTGTTGGTAGGGTGAATGCGGATTGGGCGTGCTGGGACTCATCGAAGAGTTGTAGTCGGATTCCTGTGAGCGCGGCTGTTTGTACTGATCGTAGATGGGCAGTGGCGAGGTGGAGGAATAGGCTGGCGTCTTGGACGCCTCCGAACCAGACGGATTATAGCTATTGCCGCCACCATAAGGCGAGGTGCCACTCAGCTCGGGCGTGGACACATTCGGCGATGATGCCGACGAGTAAATGTGCTGAGAATATTGCGGATACGGTGAGTTCATCTCACGCGGACTGCAGCTCTTGTCCGGGCTGCTCTTGGTCGTGGTGTCCTGATAGAAGCCCACCTTGATGGCGCCATTCAGGGTATACGGCGACGCCGGCTTGCCCATGTCATCGTTCGGCTTGGGCGACACCATAATGGGCGAGGCGCCGATAGGTGAGGCGCAAATGGGCGATGTATACGAGCCAGCCGCATAGGAACCGTAACGCTCATCGATGGCTATGCGCGGCGAGTCCGGATCCTGACTGAATGAGCTGCGCTCCGAGTTTGTGCTGCCCGTGCTCGGCTTGCGCTGGCGCATGACAACCGGCAGCGAAAAGTTCGTATCGCCGGCAGCGGGCGAATGGGCGGGTGGCGCCACCCGGGCGTCATCCTGTGCCAGCAGCAGGGACTGGGACTGGGACCGTGTCGTTGTTGTTGGCTGTTTCTCCTCCTCGCTGGTGGTGGTGGATTTCTTGTTGTTGACCTTTGGGCCGCCGAATGCCTTCAGCCAGGCACTCAGATTCGGCTTCTCCTTATCCTTATCCTTGGCGGCCTCGGCTGCCTTTGCAGCCATTTCGCTGGCCTTGCTCAGCTCGAGCAGCGCCTCGAATGGCTTCGGCATTGTCTCCTTGGTGGGCGTTGTGGCCATTGCTGACTCCTCCGCGCTGCTGTGCTCCTTGGACTCCTGATCGTGCTCCTGCTGCTTGTTTGCCAGCTCCTCGAGCGTCTTGCCCAGCGCAAAGTCCTGCGTTTTGATGACCGTGCCCAGGCTGAGCTTTGGTGCCGTGTCGCTGCACTCCGTGATGAGCGCATTTTTGGTATCCGACTTGGACTTGCTGACCACCGGACAGAGCAACGTTTCGAGCTCCTCCGACTTGGCCACCACATTCTGTATCAGATTGCCCTTGGTCTTGCCCGGCTGCAGTCGCTCGATGGTCCGCATCACGTTCGCCTTGGCCTTGGCCTGCTGCGCCTGTGCATTGGCCGCCAGCTTCTCCTTGAGCGACTTGCGCTTCGCCTCCTTGGCCATCTGCTGCTTGATGTGCGGCGGCGGCGGCGGATTCAGCAACAGCTGTGTGCTGCCCGGCTCCTTGGGCTTGACGGGCGGCGTTGTTACCGTCGCAACTGTTGCTGCTGCTGCTGCTGCTGCTGCTGTGGGCAGAGCTGCGGCGACGACGGGCGGCGCTGCTGCTGGCTGCTGCGCGGATAACGTGGAGTTGTTGGAGCTGGCGGAGCTCGAGCTGGCCGCCGTGGCCGAGGTGCTGCCTATGGAGTTGCCCGAGTGCATCGAATGCGGCGGCGTGCCGCAGCTGCTGCTCACGCTGCTCGCCGTGGGCAAAGTTTCCGAGTCTAGTTTGCTGCCGCCGCCGGGCTTGGGCGTGGCCGTTTCGCTGACCAGCTCGTTGAGCGCCTCCGCGAGCTTGGTGGGCACCAGCTCCGCCTTGGGCGCAGCCAGTGCAACGGGTCGCCTAAAGTCGGCCGCGTCCAGTTTGCTGCCAATGGCCGAGTCAAAGTCGTCCAGCAGATTGTAGCGCGAGGGCGAATTGCTGGCGGAGCTGAACTCGGAGAAGCGCGGCGTATGCTCTAGCCAACGATTGATATCCTTCAACGTTTGCTCCGTTTCCACATCCAGCGCTTCCAGATTCGTATTGCTGCTGGGCGCCGCTTTCTGTGCAGCTGCCGCTGCCGCCGCCGCCGCCGCCGCCTTTTTGCCGGTCAGCTTCTTGTGACCGGCGCCCTTCTCCGCCGTTGACTTCTCGGCGGGCTTGGGCGGCGGCGGCATTTGCTTATCGGCTCGCTGCTTCTTGCTGCTCGCCTTGACGCTGCTCTCCTTCGGCTTGGCATTGTTGCTGGCGCTTCCGCTGCACTTGGCCGCATCCTTGCTGCTGGCCAGCTCTGCCCGAGCAACTGGCTCTGGCGGCATTGTTGAGCACTTTGGCGGCGGCGGCGGCGGTGGCGTCAATTCCCGCGGCGGCTTCTCAGCGTTTTTTGGCGTCTCTGCTTTTTTGGGCTTCTCCACAGGTTTCTCCTCCGCCTTCTCGCTCTTCTCCTGCTTGGCGGACGATTTGTCGCTTGGATTCGATTCCTTTGGATGCTTCTGCTCTTTGCTTTTACGTCCACGTTTATGTTCCGCAGCTGGTTCTGTGGTATTTTCGCGCTTCTTTTTGGCTGTAGACACGCTCTTGACACTCGTCGATTTCGAGTCCTCGGAGGGTGCCAGCGATGTGGTTGCACTGGTGGAGCCGCTTTGTGCGGCGCGACTGCGTCGATATTTGATGACGTCGTATTTGTCCATAAATGGCAGCAGCATCTCCAGTTCCGCTTGCTCGGCGGCAGCGGCTGCAGCAGCCGCCGATTCCGCTGAGCTCTTCTTGTGCTTGGCACCTCGCGACTTTTCCTTATCCTTATCCTTATCTTTGTCCCTATCCCTGTCTTTGTCCTTGTCCTTATCTTTGTCTTTATCTTTGTCTTGTCGGCTTTTCTTGTCGCGCTCCTTTTCCTTTTTCGCTGGCGGCGCCTCGATTTTCTTGCCCCGCTTGACGGCCACCGCCGGCGAGGGGGCACGACGTCGTCGCTCATCGGAGCTGCTGTGGCAGCTCGCGCCCAGCAGCATAAAGTCGGACTCCGAGTCCGGGTCGGACTTGTCGCCCTCGTGGCGTGCGCTCAGCTTGGAGGTCTCGGCGCTGGTCACCTTCTTGACGGTTGTCAGCAGCTCGGAGAGATCATCGTTGAGTGCGCTCTTTGAGTATTTCTTGTGCAGATCCACCTTGAAGGGTGACATGCTGCGCGATCTGGACGCATCATCATCGTCATCCGCATCGTCATGGTCATGGTCATGGTCCTCATCATCTTCCTCCAGCTCTGCCGCGGATTCAGCCAGCGCCGCAGCAGCTGTTGGCGGCAGCTGTTTCTTTGCATTGATGTCGTACAATAGACTATCATCGTCATCGTCGTCCAGGTCGGCCAGCTCCCGATCGGCTTTGGCGCGACCGCGTCCAACTCTCTTGCTCTTTGGCTGACGCTTGACGGGCGTTGGCGTCTTCACCTTCGACTCGGCGGGCACCATTTTCTTCTTCTGCGCCGCGATTGTGCGCGCCGTCGGCTTCACCAGGGACTTGACTTTGGCCAAGGCCAGTTCCTCATCGTCGCTGGACTCGGGCTCACTTGGCGGCGGCGGCTCGCTTAGCTCCGACTCGGGCTCCGTTTCGGGCGTTGACTTTTTGCCCGCTTTTTTGGTCTTTTGTGTTTTGGTGCTGGGCTTCGAGGAACTGCTTGCCTGGCCCTGGGAGGACTTGCTGCCTTTGGCCTTGCGTCCACGTTTGCCCGAGGATCCACCAGCTAGCTCTTTGTCCTTGTCCTTGTCCCTGTCCTTGTCTTTTTCCTTAAGTACTTTGTTGCTTTTGCTCTTTTTCATTGCTTGCGGCGGCGGCGGCGGTGGTGGCGGTGGCGGTGGCTCTGGCTCCAATTCCTCCTCATCCGTGTCCATGTCATCGTTGTGACTGCTTCTTTCCGCTTTGTTTTTGGTTTTCTTTTTACGCCGTTTATCCTTCTCCTTGCGCTTGCGCTTCTGCGCGTGTGTTGCTGTCGCCTCCGCGGGCTCCTCTGTGTCGCTTTGGTGCCCCTCCTCGACGCTGCTGTCCTGCAGACGCTTGCTGGACGCCGAGTTCGCCGAGGATTCCTTCTCCTCCTCACCTTTTGCCTTCTTGCTAAAGTACTTCTCTCGAAATACATTCATCTTGGAATCAGCGGCGGGATAACTTAAATTCGGATCATCATCGTCGTCCTCGGACAGGTTATCGAAATATTTTTTAGTTGCCTTATCGAAGGCTTCCTGCAGATTGTTGACCATTTCCGTGTACTCTGTTGGTGGGTTGAAAATAATGTCAATGACATATATTTATATAGATATTATGTTACGAGATAATCAATACCGTTGTTGTGGCCATTGTACAGTCTGCAATTGTTGACAATCAGGCGAAAATCATTGCGAAATTCGCTAAACTTGTGATACTCTCCACTGTCCAGTTTGTCCTCCATCTTGAGCAGGTCCATGGGCCTAGATAAGCAGAGAAATATTTGATATGTAATTGGGTTGTGTATAAACTTGTATATCACGGTTCAAAGCAGGGTTTGAACCGAGCAGGTTTGAATATTTTTTATAATGAACTAAACCCTGAACCCAACTAGCCTTCGGTTCGGGCTATATGGATAAAATATGGTTTGGCCATCAATTTAATTCAGTTGAATGTGTATGAAACAATATTTGCCAGAAATGCATTAGAGCTAAAAAAGTGCTCCCTATTTGGATGTGAGTAAAGATTTTCGTATAATTTTTAATGTGCCAAAAATTAGAAAAGATGTGAAATACCAAGGTTCGAAAGAAAACCTTAGTTCATGACTGGGTTTAAGAATCCAACAAAAAGATTATTTAATATTTCAGAGTCATGATATATATTAGACTTCAAGAAGTCCCGATTGGATGAATAATGTTGAAAATGCAATTAGTATCAATTCTAAACAACTAACAATTTACATTTGAACCGGCGACCTCTCGTTTGCTAGTCTAACAATCAGCCAAGTGGCTTCATGGCTTCACAAAAGACTTTGATCAACATATTTCCCTAATAAATAAATGATCAACATCGTAGCTCTATTTTTTTTTTTGGCGTATGTTTATTAGGACACATCAATTTATATATATAGTTTACCTTCTAATGATTGAGTAATAGCGCGGCGCAATATCCTCCTCAACGGGATCCATGAAGGGCCATGCATCCCGATGATTTTTGACATAGACGAGCACCTTGTGCATTCCGATTTGTAGTACCTCCTCCGTTTCGGTAAAGCTAAGAATATTCGCATGATTTGAGGAGTTGAACGTTGAATTGTTGTTTGTTTTCGCTGTTGTTGTTGTTGTTGTTGTTGTGATTGTTGTTGGGTTTTGTGTTATGGGTCTGGTTAGGTTTGTTGTTGTTGTTGTTGTTGTCGAGGAGTGAGATTTATGTTTATTACTGTTAATATGACTATGAAGGTGGGTGTTGTTGTTGTGCGTGTGATATGTGTTGTGTGTGTGTGAGTGTGAGTGTGATGAATGTGTGTGGGCTCCGTGCGGCGTTGTTGTTGCAGTTGCGGTTGTTGTTGCTTCCGGCGTTGAGTGGTTGTGATTATTGTTGTTGTTGTTGTTGTGATTGTGGTGCGACGCGTGCTTATGGTGGTGGTGGTGGTTGTTGTTGTTGTTGTTGTTAAAGCTGCTGTTGCTACGGTTGTTACTATTTACATGGCTACATTTTGTTGGTATGGTTTTTTTTTTACGGTTATGATGAACAGTCAATATGTTGTTGGTTGGTTGTTTGGTTGGTTGGTTGTTCGTTTGGTAGGTACAAAAGTTTACAATAACAATGGGTAATAAAATGTTAATCAATTGATATATTATATACAATTTGATGAAATATGATGTGTCGGTTAGTCAAGAAGAGTGCAAAGGTAGAAGGATTAGGTTCTATAGACATGCCGACAATAACGAAACACAAAAGAAACTACAACTACAAACAAAGAGAACTTTGTTAAACTCTAACAGATATTACAACAATATAAAACAGTTAACTTCGGTTTACCGAAGCTTAAGTATCCCTGCATATTTTTCGATATAATTCTACAGTTTTCCATTCAATAAAGTTCTGGTTCTCTTTTATTCTTTTTAGCTTTTTGTTTCTTTGGGAAATGTATGCAATATATAATATGATATTTTGATATGGATCGATTATATGACTGGTAAGTTTGGTTAATATATTTTATAAATTGTTTATACAAAATTAATGCTGGAATGAACCATTTTGAACCCTGCTTGAACCGAATCTTAAACCAGATTTCTGGACTGAAATGCAGTCGAACTTAAATCTGTTAAAAAAAATTGTTTTTTTGATTATTTTAAAATTTAATATTCCTAAATTCGTTAGTTTTGGACATTTCTAAGCATTTTTTCAGTACTTTTAAACGGAAAAACAAAGAAGGAATTTCGATAAGAAAAATTTTAAAATATAAAATTAAATTTATAAAATATTCGATTGTTCTATGGAAAGTTGTATAAAATGTGAAAGTCAAGATCTGAAGCATAATTTGAGCTCAAAGTTCTGAAAAGGTTTTCGGGTCGAACCGGGGCATTGGTTCGAACCATGAACTGCAATTTTTATTTAATCCTATTTATCCAATTTAAATTTTCGAACAAACTTTCCTATGTCAACTATAGAACTTGGTAATCGGATTACACTGCAGTCAAATATTTCATCTATACCAAATTTTCCCAGTCTATGTTTTACAGAGAGTCGAATTCTTATAGAACAGACAGACGAATTCTTATAGAATACGGATAGACTCTACAAAGTTAGAATTTGTTTCCGCTGCACTACTTGCCACATATATTTACTTGACTATACAAAATGAATGATATGTCGGGTTAAAGACAGTTTCTACAGCGTGTTTACAAATATGAAAAGAGTTTCAGGAGATCTTGAGATACTTGCGTTAGTATTTAATATAAAGAGTGTGTGCTGTGCTATGTTTTGTCTAATCGGTTAGTTAGTTAGTTAGTGGGACTTACTCATCGGCGCTTTTGTCGGAGTAGGCGCTGCTGTAGCGTTCCGCCTTGCTGGACGAGGAGGCACTGGAGGCGGCCGAGGAGGGAGCTGCTGCAGCCGCCAATGATTTTTTGCTTTTCGCCGGCGCCTCCGATTTGCTGGCACTGCGTTCCGCTTTGCTGCCGGAGCTGGTGCTCACACTGGCCTTTTGTTTCTTGGACCGTGCCGTCGTCTCGGCTGCGGAGTTGGTGTTGCTGTTGCTATGTTGTTGTTGTTGTTGCTGCTGCTGTTGCTGGTGGGCGGCTGCGTTGCCGCCCGTTGGTATGAAAATGTTGCCCGTTAGGGAGCTGAGTGAATTGTTGGTTTGCCGGCCGGGCAGCTTCACATTGGCCGCTGGCGCCATCTGCTCCTCGCGCTTGGCAGCCACTGGCTGTGCTGTGGTTGGCTCTGCTGCTGGCTGCAGTTGCTCCTCGCTGTCATGCGCCACAGGCGAGGGCAGGCTCAGGTTCGCAATGCTTGTGGCGACCGCAATGGCCGCCGAATTCGAATCCAGCAATTGCAGCTGTCGGCAAAAGTTCTCCTTATCCTCGGGACTCAGCGACGCGGCGTGCAGCAGCTGCGGCTCGGACGTCTCTGGGCTCGGCGGCAGCTGTTGCTGCTGCTGCTGGCGACTGTGGCGTCGCTTGTGGCTGCGAGCGCCTGTTGTGCTGCTGCTGCTGTTGTTGCTTTGCTCGTTGTTGTTGTTGTTGTTATTGTTGTTGGTGTCCTCGCAGTGCTCGTCTGTCTCAGACGCATGCTTATGACGCCGCCGATGATGATGATAATGATGTTGATCTCGATCCCGTTCCCGTTCCCGATCTCTATCTCGATCGCGACGCTCGCGTGAACGTTTCTTTTGCTTCTTGCCAGACTTTTTCTTCTTGTGGTGATGATGATGATGATGATGATGATGATGGTGGCTCTTGCTCTTGAATTTCGCTGGCGTTTGTGATTTTTCTCTGGGCGGCGGCGGCGGTGAACGGAATTTATCGCCAGCTGCTGTGACAGCGTTTAAATGCTGCTGTTGTTGCTGCTGCTCGTGTTCCTCTTCCTCTTCTTGTTGCTGTTGTTGTTCCGCTTGTTGTTGTTGTTGTGCTAATTGTTGCTGCTGCTGTTGATGTTGTTGCTGTTGCTGTTGCTCTTGATTCGGCTCCTCGTCGTCGTTTTGATCATCGTCTTCTGGCGAGAGACAAAAGGTTTCCCTGTGGCACAGAAATTCGCTCGAATTAGTTGTTGTTGTACGTCTGAGGGAGCTTGCGTAAGTTGAAATACCGCTAGCCGTTGAAGTCGATTGAGAACTGCAGAGAGAGGTAGTAAAAGAGAGGGGGAGAGAGAGAGAAAAGAGCAAAAGCAGAAAATAGTTAAGTATTGCTGACAAAACACAGGAAATGTTACGACAAGCTTAATTAATGTCACACGTACAGTAGAAATCGCTTAAGACTAACGCGCAAATGAAATGTTTATATGGAATGTGAAGTCTAAAGAAAATAATGTTGTATATTATTTAAAATTAATTCTTTTTAGACGAATTTCATGGGTTTCTTATAATTATCAATTAAAAAATTAAAAAAAAAATTTGTTTTGGTTAGGGAATCCTTTGAAAAGCTTTTGCAAATGTTCTTTAATTAACTAATAAAGATATCAAATAAAAATGTTAGAAGGAAATAAAGTATTTTATATGATAGCTAAACGATTTTTACTGTGTTATTATATTGAAAGTCTGCGTTAAATTGTTTTCGTATATGATATCTAGCTTACTGTTTGATGAAAACGGAATGAATGAGGTGCCACAACAAATGTTAAATTACAATAATAATACACCAAAAACAAAAAAGTATAATAAATTGGCAATATATCAAATATAGGAGTATTTAAAAAGCATGCTTACATAATTGTTCATATTGTGTGTTATATTTTTTTTTATTTTTTGAAAACGAAATCCAACCAATTGTTTGTCGCACACAAAATTAAATTATGGGCAAAACTCAAATTAAGTGCTGTTTCTTCTCCTTCAATATTTGGTCCAGTTTCTCTTTCAGTCTCTCGCTGGCAGCCTGTGTTAAGCGTCGATGAGAATGTGATATTTTTTTTTTCTTTGTATTTCTTTTCTTTCTGTTTTAATAACAATTCTTCAAACACAAATTGCAAGCAAATTTCGTTTAAGTGAAAACAATTGAAAATTAAAAGAGTAGAAAAACAAATCAATTTGTAAATCAAATTAAACAGCGACTTTTTTTTTTTAAACAAAATATGCTTTAGATAGATGTGCGTGTGCTTGAATTGTTCTGTTTGTTGTTATTGTTTCTGTTGTTGTTGTTGTTGTTGTTGTTGTTGTTGTCTGTGTGTTGTTGTTGTTGTCGTTCTCAATGGGTGATATATGATTGTGAAATGCTGTCCGCTCTCTCTCTGGCTCTCTGTTTATAATACTGGACGTGCTAACCGTCTGCGTGAGCGCTGCTGTACCGCCGGCGGCGCCAAATGAGCTGAAAATTGACGCTCACGACGTTCACGTTCGCGTTCCCGTTCGCGTTCGCGTTCACGTTCACGTTCGCGCTTCACACGCTCCTCCTCCTGGCGCGCCTTGAGCTCGGCGAGATTACGTATGCGACTGGAGTTGCGCACTTGCAGCAATCTGTGTAATAAATACAAATATGGAATTATTAGATGGGGTATATAATTGCTGTATATCTAAAATAAGAGGGCTAACCAAATACATTTGCAGATTTGACTGCACATATGTTATTTATACAAAAACCTTATCGGCAGTCATTATATCGCATAGCTCCTATATGAAGCCCTTATATTTGAATATAAATATGAATGGCAGCTATATACAAATTCCTTTCCTCAACAATTTAAGCAAACAAGCTAATTCAGCTAGTTCTTCTTACAAACATTCTATTATTGACCTATTGTTCCTATGTTAGCTATATGATATTGTGGAAAAATCTAGCCTGACATGCCGCTCTTTTTACTGCAAATTATGTGCTCACGTCTCAAGTCTTTATGCAATTTTTATACAATACAATGAAGCTTCATATAAAAAATAGTTCTATATCAAAACTCAAATAAGCGTTTCTTACGACAGTCTTCAAGTAAATGAGCGATGAGCTTGAAGTTTCATGTCTAGTAGCATTAAAAAGAAATCGACACTCGGACATGACTAAACCGACTCGACTATTGATATTACACAAGCATCTTTATACTCTATGATGTTGGAGAAGTCTTCTACAATATGTTAAATGATGCGCAACAAAATTTTAACCTACTGCTTAAAGGTTTAGTAGAAGTATACGAATTTTCTTGGATATCCCAATTGGGTATTGGGCAGCCAACTGAATACAACAAAGCCATTTAGTTTCCTTACATGAAGAACTTGATCTTTAGGTGTCAACTTAAAAATAAAGTCAGGATCTACATGGACAACTGTTAGTTGCAGCTATAATCACTTACTTTCTGCGTCTCAGACGTTCACGCTCGCGAAACAGCTGCGGCAGCTTGGGCAGAAAGTTCTCATCCAGTATTTGGAAGAGTTCACGCTCTTTACCATTCGTTGAGGTCTTGAATTTGGCTGCCAAATTCTGCCAATCCTCCTCGGTGAAGCAAATGACCTGCCAGACGGTACTGTTGCCGCCTAGGATCGTGTTGCCACCAGAGCCGGCGCCGCTACTGGAGAGCGCCGCAGCAGCAGCAGCAGCTGACTTGCCCGAACCGGAAGCAGTGGCCGTTGTTGTCGCCTTATCCTCGCGATAGAGTCGCGTACCGTAGAAATACCAATATCCTGAATTTTTGGCGTCGTAGCCGAGCGGCTCAACGCGCAAACTGTCCGCCTCTAGGTTGCTTAGTATGACCTGCACATCGACAGAGTCCAGGCGAAAATGGCACAGATCGTGCAGAATTTGTAGACGCTTGCGCACCGGCAGCGATTGAAAGTCAATGTCCGTATCAAAGTGATTCTCTGTCTGATGCAGGCGACACTGTTGGCGCAGGAAACGGCGCAAAAACATCTGATAATTGCTGTGTGTTATCTCATTGGCTACCGACTGTAGCGCATCGCAGCCGGTCAGCAGGCGTACAATTAATTCGGGCACTAAGGCAACTTGATCCTCATCGCTGGTACCATCGGAGAGCAGCGCCGATTCGAGATCCTACAAAAACACAGACTGCATATAATACAAATCAATGGAACGTGATTATAAAGAACAGACCTCTATATCAATGTCGGGCAAATCGAAGGCGGAACTAAACAATGAACAGAAATGCGAAATACACGGTATCTCCCACCATGATTGTATGTCTGAAGAAGAAAATCGGATTTATTAATAAATTCGATATATATTTTGGACAACTGCTTACCCAATAGGCCAATGAAAGTAGAAACCATTTATGTATGCTTTGTGTATTAGAAACTTGGCTCTCTGCAAGAATAAATTAAAACAATTCCTGGGCGTGTTGCTTGTTGCTTTCTGGTCGTTCCCAGTTGTTGCTTATTTACATTCGCTTGACAAACTCTGTGCAACAAGATGTAATAGACAAAAATTAGTCTGAGACCGGCAGCAATAAGACACTATTGATTCTGAGATGTCAAATATATATGTACTTTATGCGTTCGGTCATCTAGACCCTCTGCAGGGGTATAAGAACAACAAAAACTCATGTACGCTATCTCAATGGCGGCAAAAATGTAAACGTGTGTGCAACATGTGTGTGTGTGAGTGTTTCCGAGTGTGTTGTTATTGTCGAATTGTTTGAGATACACAAACAAACACGAGCTTATCAATTGTCAAAAGCGCGCGCGAAGTAAATTGCAATACACGCACGCACACATACATTTACAGAGCACACCCACACTGTTGCCTTTGGCGAGAGTAAGAAAGTACACGCGCACCCCTTTCGCGCGCTTAATTTTAAGAAGAGAAAATCAAAACAGATGGCCAATAAACTAGCCCACAAACAAACGCGTTGCCTCCCGCATGGGCGGGAGTGGGACGGCTATAGGCAGCCAGTGTTGCGTAGCGCTAGTTGTGCTATTCACTTTTTTCCACAGCACTGTTGATTTCTTGGCTGGTCGATGATTTCGTACCCCGCCACCGCTGCGCCGTTATTTGGCCTGATGTCTGCACTTTTTTTCTTTTTATAATTAATATGCCATTTCTACGAACACACACGCACACACAGGCAGCACATTTGATAAATGTTTCAACAAATTAGGCGCGATTTTGGCGTATCTGATGCCACAGCAGCGCCCTTCGAGCATGCGCCGCCTGCGACAGTGTCTTGTTGCGATGCTCCGTTGCTGCCTCTAGCTGTGTGTATATATTTTTTCATTTGCGCTTTCCTTTTGCCGTAACAGTGAAGCACGCAATTGGTTGATGACAACTGCTTTGAAATTAATATTGAGTTACATTTTTCAGCAGTTGCATACACTTAAGGGGCTTAACTAGTGTGCGCTAACGTTTCGGTTTTTACTTAATTTGCCTTCTTTTCCACATATAAATATAATTAATGGACGAATCAACCTTACCGAACGACAGAATTTAAGCAATGCGGCTCAAACTGTGAACAATGTTACAATAGAAGAGCCAATATTGCCCAAACTGTGGCACTGTTATGCTCTCCATAGGGCTGTTACATGGTATCGATATTAGTGATGTGATTTCGCATCGACTTATCGTTTCGATCGTGATAGTTTATTTTAATTTTTATAATATAAAAATTTAATGAAAAACTTTCTTACAGTGGTAATTTTGAACGAGTTTTCTTTGGCTTGCATAATCAATTCGTATTCAATCAAGTCTACTATTATATGCAAACGGCCTGCATTCACTGTTAGCTGAAGGAGTTTGCTGTTAAATAAATTTGAATCCCTTTTATTTGCGAGCATCACTAACTTCTTTCAATTTTCGCAAGGTGTCGCCACAATATTCATAATACCATCTAGCTGTTGTGCTGCAAATAACATGCAACACTGTGCAACGAATAACAACAACAAGTAACTTTTCGTTAAAAGTGCAACCAAAAAGTGTTAGTTAACATACTCCATTAACAGCCTAGTCCGGTTCAAGATGGGGTATATTAAATGACGTCTCTTTGCTTTCTTAAAATGCAAGGTCGGATTTTTTGTGCTTTGTTGGTAGTTTGTTTTTGTCAACTGTAAATTTAGACTCAAATATAAATATATTTTCAAAATTTAAATATATGGACCAAAGAAGTTGCTAAATTTTTTTTTTTTTTTTTCGATTTTTCGCTTATTTTTTTTTTTCGATATCAAATCGACATCAAAGTTGCAACTTGGTCAATTATCGATAATTCATTTAGTGCACAAGTTGCGGGCAATTTATACTCGATTCGTTGTGTTTGAAATTGAGCTGAAAACGCGCAGCAACGTAAAAAAAAGAAAATAGAAAATGCCTGCACGTGTAAATGCGGTCTTTTGTGGGCCTGCTGTTCATTATCGGGTGTAGTTGCTGTTATATGTTTTTGATTTTTTTGTTTTGTTCTCATTGAGCTTACGAACTGTTCTTGCGCAAGGCAAACATACGCTGCTGCTGCTGTTGTTGTTGCTGTTGTTGTAGCTGCTGCTGCTGCTGTCGACGCAGGCGCTGCTGTTGATCCAGTGGCTGCTGCTGTTGTTGAGCATTTTTTAGGTGTACATTTTTGGGCGATTTAGTTTTTGCTGTCGTCTGCTGCAGCTGCTGCTGCTGTTGTTGTTGCTGCTGCTGCTGCTGTTTTTTGTTGTCCTTTCGCACCACTACGCCCGGATGCTCCATGCTGGGCCCCTTCTGGCGCTGATCCGCAGTCAGCAAAAATCCCGTTAACTTGCCATCCCATATAATCAGCCGTATGGGCACCACGGACAGCAACTGCAGCTTATATGGCGTCTGCTTCATGTTGCGCTCGGCGACCAGTATAAAATTGGGTGCATTGTGCGTATCGATGAGGACACGTTGCATCTTATAGTTAATGGCAATGACGTGGCCCGACTCCAGGGTAACCACATTCATCATGTGCTGGAAGATCTCCATGACAACGGCCCGCATGTAAATCACCTGCCGATTGCTCACATAGCGCTTGAAGAACAAATTGCTGGAATCATCGCCCGCCTGTTTGGCATTATATTTACGCTCGTTGGCCACCTTGGTCAGATGATGCAGTTCATCCGGACTGCGTTCCGGTGCGGCGCAGTAGTTCAAGCCGGCGGCGAGCAGACTGCAAAAGGAAGCGCAGCAAGTGTGAGTTGGAATAGATATGTATATATTGGAGTTATTCATACCGATGCACCATAACATCCGGATAACGTCGAATGGGACTGGTGAAGTGCGTATAGATGGGTATGGATAGGGCGTAATGCCAGAGATCCGACGGCTCCGTCTTGCCATCGCTGCAGAAGTAGCTGTAAGCAAAGAGAGAGAAAGAATTATAATTAGTCAGAGAGCACGACCAACAGATACCCTGTACTCATGTCCCAACTGTCAAGCTTTGTCTTATAATATTATGGATATGGATGACCTATATAATTTACTATAATTTACCACATGGGAGATGCTCTCAAAAACAGAAAATCGATATTTATCGATTTCGAAATAGCATGGTTTATCGATCATTTAAAGTAAACTAAACTTGGTGCAATGGGATTAACTACTTTTCGAACTCAGAAAAAAAAAATATATAAAGAATGGAGTCGGATAAGCCTCCTACTGTGCCATACTACCCCTTCTTGTGACCAATTTTCAGAGAGTACATTTACAGGGTATAACAAATTTAGGTATTCAACAACATACGTGGCGCGCGCCATGGGCTTCATCAGCAGCTGACTCAGGCAGGCGGACATGGCAATGGGATCGGCGGCCTCGCTGCACAACCGCTGCATGCTGGCCTGCAGGGCCATCGAGGAGCTATAGTCCAGATCGAAGCCCTGGGAGAGCAGCTTCTCACGCAACGATTTCAGGGATTTGGTCAGCGGCGGCGGATGATTGCGCAGCACAGCAATTTTGGGAAAGGCATCGTGTATGAACTTTGCCACCGCTTGATTGGCCAGCAGCATGAACTCCTCAATCATGTGATTCGCCTCGCGTTGCTTCTCCACCTCAAAGCCCATTGGCTCGCCGGTCAGCGGATCGAGGCTGAAGCGCACCTTGGCATTGTTGATGGTCAGGGCGCCATTATCGAAACGTTTGCCGCGCATATTGCACGCAATGCCATGCAGCCAAGTGACACGCTTGGTGATATCGTTGACCGTGAAGCCGTTCAGGATGTTGGGAAAGTCAACGTCGGTAAAACGCTCGCGCGGATTGTCAATTATCTTCTGGGCATGCTCGTAGGCAAACTGTGTGCACGAATTCATGATGGAGCGCGTAAACTGCGGCTTGTCCAGCTGATTGCCATCGCCGTCCATACGCCAGAAAACGGAGAACGAAAACTTATCCTCGCCCGGCAGCAGGGAGCACCGGAAGCAGAGCGTCTGCGGCAGCATGTGAATCACTTCGTTGGCCAAATAAATTGATGTCGAGCGCTCCTTAACAATGTTGTCCAGCTCGCTGTTCTCCTGCAAATAGTGCGACACATCCGAGATGTGCACCCCGACCTCGAACACATTCTCGCCCAGCTGCTCAATGGAGAGCGCATCGTCCAGATCGCGCGCCGTCAGGGGATCAATCGTGAAGATACAGCTCTTGCGCATATCCCGACGATTCACCAGATCCTTGGCAGTTACAGGCGGCGCCGATTGTGCGTACATCTCGTTGAAGCGCTCCTCGAAGGGCACCACATCCCGCAGACTGTTATGAAAGAGTATGGCCTTCAGTTCATCATCCAGATTGCCCACACGGCCGACGGGCTGCACCAGCTCCGCAATGCAATGGCCATTGCAATCCGTTTCGAGTATGTGCGCCAGATAGAGCAGGCCGCACACCTCGTCCGGCTGTTTGTTGCCGATGTGTATCGCGCAGCTCGCCTGCGGTATGTACACCATGGGCATGCGTAAATCGAATGGTCGAAATTTGTAAAAGAGCTCCTCGTCGCAGAGCTTGGTGGGATTCGTGAATGATATGTTGCCCACAATTTGTCGCAGTTCCGTTTGCTTCACAATGGCAATGACAAACGCTTTGGGGCAGTTGTCCGAGGCAATCACGGCCACATTGTCATCATCCGAGTCCTGCGATTCTGTCTCCTCCGAGAGCTCCTCATCCTCACCTGTAACGGGAATAGTATTAGCAGCTATCTAAGAAGATGAGACGTTTTTATCCTAGCTGATGGTTTGGACTGATTGATTGGTTATCTGATTGACTGATTGATAAGGGATGATTGAGGGATAGACTTACTGATTGACTGACTGATGACTGATTGAATCACTAGATGGCATATTAATTGACTGACTCATAGAAAAACTGATTGTCTGACTGAAAGTGAATTGTTACTGACTGACTGATTGATTGGTTAACTGATTGACTGTATGATTGACTGATTGATGATAAGTGCTGATTGAGTGAATGATGACTGATTGAATCACTGGATGGCATATAAATTAACCGACTGATAACTAGCTGATGACTGGAATAAATATATGATTGAAAAGCGATTAAAGCGATTGATTGATGACTGACTGATTGGTTAGTTAACTGATTGACTGCCTGAATTGTTTATTGATTGACTGAGTTACTGACTGACGACTGATTGATAGATTCATTGACTAATTGGCTGACTGATTGATTGAATGATTAGATGGCTTATTGACTGACTGATTGATTGAATGCTGATTAGAATGAAATATACGAGCCAAGATCTGAATGAGTGAATGGCTGACTGACTGACTAATGCACATTTTAACCCAAGTTCAAGTGGGATAAGAACTGATTGTAAATTGAATGAGAAGCACATTGCCCGGGCAAAGCCGGTTAACCTTGACTTACCCAGAGAGAGTGAGGCCTTGCCGCCAATAATGCCGCCAGCGGCGGAATCCATTGCCTTGGTAACGACGGCGCCCACATTCAAGACAAAGGCGCGCACGGTGTCGCCCTCGAAAGCGTAACGTCGTGCCACTGGCAACAGAACGATGCCATCTCGCTCCAGTGCCTCGCGATCCGCGGACATGGTGATAAAGGCCTGTCGATTGTTCTTGCGATTCACGCGTATCTCCTCCTCGACAATGCGTCCATAACCAGCCTGCACCAGGCGCCTGGCGTGCGACTCCAAGTCCCCAAAATCGCCCTTGAAGTTCAGATCCGCCGGCAGCAGTTGCTCGGCGCCTACATGCTGCTGCACGATCTTGTTGATATATTGACGCATTGCCTCCAGCTCGGTCTTCAGGGAACGGGGCGTGTTCTTGTCGTTGCGCTTCTTGCGGTTGCGATTACGCCTGCGCGGCGATTGCCCGCCAGAGCTCTCCTGCTGCTGCTGCTGCTGCTGCTGCAGAGTGGTTGCTGTGGCCGCACTGCTGCTGCTGGTGCTGGTGCTGGACAGATCGGAGTCGCGGCGTGTGCGCAGAATCTCGCCGACACGCTTTTGCGTCATGGGCTGAGCGCCCTGAGCCGGCGGCTGTTGTGGCTGGGCCTGTCTGGGGGGAGCGCGCATTATGCCGGAGAGTGTAGGCGGACCCGACGGATCCATGCCGCCATCAATGCGGCCGTGCTGCGGCACCGGCGGCATGCCGGGTGCGCTGGTAAGCGCGCGCAGTGCAGGATTTACATAAGGTCTTGGCGGCCTGCAGACATTGGCCAGATTCAGCCACTCCAGCTGGCCAAGCACCTCGCTCTGCTTGATGAGCTGCTGGGCATAGGCTCGCACATCCGGGTTGACAGTGATCAGCTTATAGACCAGATCCTTGAGAGCATCCACCTCGCCGTTAAGGGTTTGCCGTGACTTTCGTTT
This sequence comes from Drosophila lacicola, assembly GCA_035045355.1. Lineage (NCBI taxonomy): Eukaryota > Metazoa > Arthropoda > Insecta > Diptera > Drosophilidae > Drosophila > Drosophila lacicola. The sequence continues at coordinate 2,695,931 of JAWNPB010000133.1, forward strand.
CTTCTTCAGCTCCTGCTGCGGCGGCTGCTGCTGTTGCTGCTGCTGCTGCTGCTGTTGTTGTTGTTGCAGCTGCTGTTGCTGCAGATGCTGCTGCTGTTGCAGCTGCTGTTGCTGCAGATGCTGCTGCTGTTGCAGATGCTGATGCTGCTGCTGCTGCTGCAGATGCGGCTGCTGCTGTTGAGGCGGCGCCGCGGCAGCTGTTGTTGCATTCAGCTGGGCGGCAAACTGCAGCTGCATGTGAACCGGCATAAAAGATTGCATGGGGTATGGATATGATGCCATGGGCATCGGCATGGATAAAGCGGCGGCAGGCAAATGGTGCTGCTGCTGCTGATGTTGCTGCTGCTGATGTTGCTGCTGCTGACGATGTTGGACAGTGGCGCTGACCGTGGCAGTGGCGGTGGCAGATGCTGTGGCAGCAGCATTTAGCACTGGCATTGAACGCTGCTGCGGCAGCGACTGCAACTGCAACTGCGACTGCGAGACATAGTTGCGCATAAATTGATTGGCCTTCTGTTCGATGATGGGATAGTCCGTGGTTGACGGCAATTTGGCCGACATCTCCTTTTGCGTTTGCTGCAGGCGCGTCGCCAGGCGCTGCGAACGTTGGCGCAATAGCTCAATGGCATTGGGATAATCCGTTTCAGTATCATGTGGCATTTTGCGTATCGATGGTTGCAGCGGTGGACCCGTTACAGCACTTTCTAAGCTCCCTACGCTCGACGTTTTTGACATGTTTAAAACAGTTATTGTTGCTGCACCAAAACGGTTTTGTTAAAAAATACTTGTTTTTGTTTATCTTGCAGCGTATTTCACATGCTATGACAACAAACACATTCGATTGAGTAAAGTGGCCCGCCCACCGCATAGGGTGGCGCACGTGCTTTGCTCACTTTGCACAAAACGTCACAAATCTACAACTGTATATGGAAATAAGCTTCTAAGCAAACAATAACTGACAGTAAATTCCAAATGATTGTTGATTGAGGTTTAACATGGTTGGGAACAAGTCATAAATATATGCTGCAACATGTTGTATTCTTTATTATTGTTTAACATTGACAATAAGTACAAAATATTTTATTGCATTTATGACGTCACGAGTTAACTCTCAGTTCGGGCGTTAAGTGTGCGAAAACATACAATCGCACTAAATATTGCGATGCTTATCGAATAACTAAGCACATGCGCTGGACTTATCGATATGCGTCATCGCAAGGCAATCATGTGTCAGTAGTGTTGTAAAACCTTCGCGCCATTTTTCTCGTATCTTTCACCTCTTGCGTTTTCCGTAGAAATTTGTTAATTTCTTTGTTTTCGAAATGGTTTTTTAATCTTTAACGAACGGAGAAATAAACAAACAGTGGTAAAGCGTGGCAAAATGCTTGCGTGAGCGCGTGCTCTTGTTTTGTGTGTGTGCTGCATATGTATGTGTGTGCGTGTGCAAGTATAAGAAAAGTCCAACCAAGGTACACAATTTATTGTTTATTTATGTACATATGTATGTAGCTTGCTTCGCCCAGTTTGTTGCAATTTTATAAGTTTGGCTTTGTATTTGAATTGCTTGCTAATTGTACACGAACACACTCAGAGTACCATCTACACACACACATACACACACCACACTGACACACATACAGACCTTAAACTATGTACGAATGTAAAAAAAGAGAAGCGCCACAAAAATGACTGATGTAAATTGTTTCACAAGTGAGCATACAACAACAGCAGTAGCAACTTTAACCACGCCCACAAAAAATGTGCTGGACCAATCGCCCACATCGCCGTTCATACTAAGAGCACCGCCCAGCGCCAAATCCAAATTAATTTTACAGAACATGGAGGAAGTGCTAAATACGGTAAAGCAAAAGCATCGCGAGAAGCACAAGCGAAAGCGCGAGGAGAAACGACGCGCCGCAATGCTGGCGGAAGCGGATACGGAACAAACAACAACAACAACAACAACCAACGGCCGCCACGTGCTGCGCGAGAAAACGTCGCGGGAGAATGGCATTGGCCACACCAAGCGCAAATCCCATGCAAGTCCCCTAAAGAGCAGCACTCCCCACGCCACGGAGCAGCAGTCATCCATTATGAAGCACTTTGCCAAGGCTGCGGCGCCAACAAAATCAGCCACCAATGTGTTCGAGCTAATGATGAATGCGCGCAATCGTTCCATGGGCACCAATGCCAATGGCCAGGCAGCAGGGGAGCCAGCCGAAGCGGAGGACACAGCCACGCCGCCTCAGAGCAAACGCAAGCAGCTGCTGCAGGAGTGGAACGAACGCAAGGGCGGCGCCAAGCGTCGCCTGGCCGAGGAGGCACGTGAAGAGTACATTGAGCATCAAATGGAGCAGCGCGCCAAGCGGTAAGCTATCCCAAGTCTTTAGCTTGAATCCATCGTTTAGACCTTGTCTCAATTACAGCTTAAAGAAAATGCTGACGCAGCCGGCGGCACCGAGTGAGCCGAAGGAGTCGAATGGCCAGGAGACGCAGCCTGTCAAACGGTTGCGCGGACGTCCACGCACGCGGCGACTCAGCGCGGATGTGGTTGCGCAGCTGCCGGTTAGTCCGCCCAGCGTCGATACAGAGACTGTGCAGCTGCTGGCCAAGCTCTGCTCGCCCACCAAGAAGCGCGACAGTCTGCTGGGCTATTTCGCCAAGCTGGAGTCGCCGCAAAATGCAGCCGAAGCCGCAAAGCAGGAAGTGGAAACGCTGGAGACGCCCAAGCGGCGGCCGCGTGCCAAAAAATCCATGTCCAATACGCCAGCAAACGTAGCAGAAACAATGTCAACAACTCCTTCGGGTCGACCGCGACGCTCGTGTGCGACAAAAGCGCGCTACGACTACGACCTGGAGCCGAGTCCCACCAAGGCGAAGCCAGCGACGGCTGCAGCCGATGAATCCATAGAGATAATTGATTTGGACACGAGCAATCCGACGGCAACGCCCAAGAAGCTGGCGCCTCTGTTCGTGCGGCAACTGCCCAAGCCCAGTCCAGATCCGACAGTGTTGCGTGCACGCCAGGAATTCCTGCACTCCGGCGTGCCGGAGAAGCTCAAGCAGGAGCAGCAGCGCCAGCGTTGCTATGAGCAATACTATGAGGAGAGCTACGAGCTCTTTCCGCGCATAGCACACGTCGGCGGCACGCGTCTGGAGGCGAGTCTCAGCGCGCCTCTGCAGCTGCGGGAGGAGAAGCAGCAGCAGCAGCAGCGGCTGGCGGCAATAGTACGTAAAACCAGCACGGGCAGCATAACCAGCTGCACTGCAGCGGATTTTATGCTGAGCAAGACGAAGAAGAGCGTGTCTAGTTGGACGCCGCTGCCGCAGCTGGACAATAAGCGCACGCTGGTCAAGAACTGGAAGAGCACCTTCGAACGCTTTCCCACCTTCAAGTGCTACAATCAAATGCGGGAAAAGTACAGACATTTCAGCGCCATAGACGCGGCGCAGGACACACAGCCCATGGGTGAATCTTTTGTGATGACACGCCGCACACGACGCTCGCTCGAACAGCAGCAGGAGCAGCAGCGTGAGCAGGCCGAGGAGCACTTCCGGCCACCGGCATTGGCGCCGAATGGCGAGCTGCTCTTCACGGAGAAGTACAAGCCGCTGCTGTTCGAGCAGGTGCTGGTCAATTTGACGCCCGTGCAAGAGCTGCGCGACTTTCTGGCCAATTGGCATGGTGCAGGCGCTGGCCAGCGCAACTCGCAAACGCTCGACGACAGCTCCTCCATGGACTTTGGCAACGATTCCAGCTCAATGGGCGCCAGCTGCAATACGATGGTGCTCCTGGGTCCCTGTTCCAGCGGCAAAACGAATGCCGTATTCGCGTTGGCCAACGATATGAACTTCAATGTGCTGGAGATAAATGCGGGCATGCGACGGACGGGCAAAAAGCTGATACAGGAGCTGCAGGAGGCCACGCAGTCGCATCAGATACGCAAGGAGGCCAAGGCGGGCGGACAGCTGCTCCAAAAGCTGCAAATGAACGGGCTGAAAGCGAAGCGCAGCCAGGGCGACGACGATGTGCGCAAATCTCTCATCTTGATCGAGGATGCGGACATTGTTTTCGATAATATCGATGCTGGCTTCACGGACGCCATCTACACGCTCGCCGCCAGCTCCAAGCGACCCGTCATCATTGTCGCCACCGATCCCAATTGCGCGCATTTGCAGCGTTTAATGCAACAGAATACGATCAAGTTTCAGGCGCCGAATGCGCTGAATATCTCACGTTTTCTGGCCGTGCTGTCGCTCATGGAGAACTGTCCCATTGAGCTGGACGAACTGATATCCCTCTATTTGTACAACCGTCAGAATCTGCGCAAGACCCTCATGGAGCTGCAGTTCTTCATACAGAGCGGCGGCGATGGACAGCGTAGCCGCAGCAGCACCACCAACTCGCCCAGCAGGTCGCCGCGCCTGTCCACGCTGGCTGGCGTTCACATACATCAGCAGCTCTTCGAGTTCTATACAACGGCACAGAATGTTCGGCATTTTGTGCCGTTTCCCGTTGATTTTCGCCTGCTGCGCCTCAATCTGAACGAGCTGCTGCGCCATTCGACGCTGCTGCAGACGCAGTCGCAGTCGCAGTCGCCGGGTGCGTCCGTGTCCAGGCAACGCAGCGCGAAACGCAAATCGTGTTCACCAAAGAAGGCGTGGCTCAGCACAGCCACGCACACAAAGAACGAACCGCTCCAAACGCTGGCCACCTTCTATGAGCATCTGTCGACGGCCTCTCTGCTCGATGCCGCGGGCCAGGAGCAGGCCAATGATCGACTGCAGCCACACGTGGCGGAGCAGCTGGCGCACACGTTGGTCGAGTGTGCGGTCAGCACGTGTCTGGCATCCAAAAACTATGCCTACAATCTGTTTGATAAGCCGAAGCAGCGGTGAGTACCCAATTACACTATGCTACACAGCTGGGGTAAAATTGTTTGCTGCGAATGTATATAAGCAGGCTGAAGGAGGCAGCTCCGACCTGATCTTGATTTAAAGTATATAATTATATATATGCTCTCTTATACCTGCTTCGAACTCATATATTATATATATATTATATATTGTCCGTCTACTTAAATGCGTCGATCTTTGGCATCTAAAAAAGCTAGAGAGAAGCTAGAAATATATATATTCTCCTATGCCATACACAGATCGAATCTACTTATAATTTATTTTGGATATCTTGTCCCTTTGCCATATTATTATAGGTAATAAACTTTTTTATGCCTTGATCAAAACTTTATTAGTCCAAGACGTACCAAACTTGGTATTTAGCTGCTCGCAAAGTATCTATAATTTATTTTGGATATCTTTTCGCTTTGCTTGGATAATAATCTTTTTAGGCATAATTCGAAAACTATGTTTCCTAGACGTACCAAACTTGGTTTTTAGCTGCTCGTAAAATATATATAAATTAAAAATATTTCACTTCTTGGATACCTCGCCCCGTTCCTCCCAAAATTGTTTAACAAAACATTTTTAAAGCTAGAACCTTGTGCTTTGGTATATAAAAACTTTTATATGCCTTATAAAAGCCCTGAAGATCTGATAAAGATCGGACTGTAAACGCCGAATTTACAACGAGCGAGTGTTGGAATAAGGAAGAGGCAGCTAATCTTTTTTTTTTTATTAATTTGCTAAAAAGTTAACATTTTTGTTACCAACAAATTCCCCATGCCCCTCTTCAACCACAATTCAAAAGTGAAAAGTGTATGTGACATATTTTTTTTCTGCTTTTGGAGGCCCCAAAATCTACCCAAAACAAAGTAAGGTTGCAGTCTGAACGCATTTCGATCATTTTATTTAAATAAATTCTCATGCCTTTTCAGTCTTAATCTGGTGGATCAATTGGGGAGCAGTTGTCGGAGCAGCGGTGCCCGCGCCCTGGACTATGAGCCGGCCATGCGGGCGATTTGTCGCAGCGAGAAGCAGCGCGCCGGATTGGAGCGTCGCTCGAGTCGTTTCTATCACTATTTGCGGAATCATGCGGTGAACGGTGTGACCAGCTTTTCGACGGATCTGTATGAGGCCGCCTGCCAGGTGCTGCAGGAGGAGGAGGAGCAGCCGCAGCAGCGCCGCACAGAGACCGCCACGCCCCAAAATGCAGTCGAATAATAGTGCAAATTGGAGCCGGGTTGGGAGTTCATTCGTTGACACGCCCCCAACCCTGCGCCCGCCCCCCACAGCAAAAAGTGGCAAAATGGAAAATTTATTCACATTGCGTTACGCAACCAAAACGTTGATCTTCTTCTTATTCTAGACGATATTAGTTAATGACTATGCGGGCGCTTCAGTTCTAGACAACTACAATAATTATACACTAAACGACCTGAGCTATGTTAATAAACAAAACGAAAACAACAACAACAAATTAACACAATAGGAAGGAAAACGGATGCCCTTTGGAAACTGCGCGCGCTCAGCAGCAGCACAGGAAACCGCTCGATTTTTCCGCCTGCTGCTGCGGCTGCTTTGTCTGTCCCAGCTCTGCGGATTTGTTGGCCGTCTGCGGCTTTGGCTGTGCATCGATGGCAACTTCGCCGATTTTGTACTGTTTCAGCTGCTGGACCGCATCGGGCGAGTGTCCGGCATTGTTGAACGCCTTGGTCGCATCCTTGCCGGCCACCTCCAGTATGAGCTCCGGTCCGCCGGGATGATCCTTAATAAATGCGGTCACATCGTACACGTTGCCCTTGTAGATCATCCAAACGGGTTGGCCGTTTTTGCCATTGCGTTCCGCAACCTCCGATTTCTGATAGATCTGCGACATGTTCGCTTCGATTTATGGATGCTTCGTATGGAGTACTATCTATATTTTTGTGTGTTGCGATAAGCGTTTGTCTGTTTTTAATTGCCAAATGGGTTATTTATGTTCGATGATGACACACTGCCGAAAAAGCCGGGGGTGAACTAGTCCTCGATGTGTTACTCCATGTACTTCGCTCAGACAAATGAGTATCGCTTATAGTGTATTTATTATATTTATGTATGTATTTATGAGCCCGAAGGGGCAAACGTTTATGGCGGGAGTAGCCCCGTGCGAACCGATAAGAAATACGTGAGTATTTCATGTCGGCCAGACCTAATACCAATTTTGCGTGTCACAACTTGAGCAATATCGAGTGCTTTATGAGTTGCCACAATTCATTAAATCGCTTCTAAACAAACGGAAATAGTATAAAGCGAGCATGTTTAACAGTCTTAGATCCCAGCGATCGCTCATATCTATCTATATATATATATGGTATATATGCTTTCACTGCTTGGCAAATGCTGAGCAGATTAGATGACGATGATGACTGGTTAAATTTCGTACGCATATGATAAGATTTATACAAAATAGATTAATGCCATATTTTCGATCATTTTTGTATTTATGTCTATCTTATCTTTTGCTTAAAGTGCTTGAGAATTACAAACAAATCAGGTTACTGCTTGGCGCTTTTGATTAATTTGAGAAAATGTCTTACAATGTTGCATTTGATCAGCAAACATAGCTTAAACTGAGAGATCTATAAAGCAGTCGTTGCTTGAACTGCTTGAGAATTACAAGCATAACAAAAGCAATTGTCTGTGGATTATAAGTTATTGTTCTTGTGGTTTAGTGATAGTATTTATAAATATTAACAAGCTGTCTACAATATCATACTGTATTGTTAATATGTTTATTGTAAATAGGTTTTAAATATTCTATCACAGACATCTTAAATGGTTTATCATCTGCAACTGCTTGTGCTCACAATGTGCGCTGCTTACGGCTTGTTCTGAAGATTAAGTTAACTGCTTGCTTACTCTGCAGTTTTTCGAGAATTTTGTAAGTAATTACAGAATTAGAAAACGTTTCGTAGCTCAACGACCGAAGAAACCAAGTTCATATATTAAGAAATTTTGGAGATCGTAAAAATGTTGTTAACTGCTTGAGTAGCTGTCATAGTCTAAATGTAGTTTTTATAGCTGATTGTGTATAATATTTATAAAACAAAATAATATTTATTTATTAACAAAATCAAATTTTGGACTGTGGACTCTTGTTTTTATGGCTATTCTACTGCGTGCACTGCCTATTATTACGATCATCGCTGTCTGCACTGCCAACCGATTTTAATGAGGTTTCGCTTTTTGTGCATGGTTTTCCCTCTTCAATAATCTGGCATTTAAATCTGAATACATATTTTTTAGTCGAAATTCATGTCATAATCTTAACCTTGAGATTCGTATATAGACATGGATCATAATGTCCCAACCCCATAACTCGGTCAAAACTCAACCGATTTTCATGAGGCTGGGCTTTTTCTCCATGGTTTTCCCTCTAAAATAATCTGGCATTTAAATCTGAATACATGTTTTTTAGTCGAAACTCATGATAAAATCTTACCCTGAAGATTCGTATATAGACATGGGTCAAAATTTCCCACCCCCATAACTCGGTCAAAACTCAACCGATTTTCATGAGGCTTGGGTTTTTCTCCATGATTTTCCCTCTAAAATAATCTGGCATTTAAATCTGAATACATGTTTTTTAGTCGAAACTCATGATAAAATCTTACCCTGAAGATTCGTATATAGACATGGGTCAAAATTTCCCACCCCCATAACTCGGTCAAAACTCAACCGATTTTCATGAGGCTTGGGTTTTTCTCCATGATTTTCCCTCTAAAATAATCTGGCATTTAAATCTGAATACATGTTTTTTAGTCGAAACTCATGATAAAATCTTACCCTGAAGATTCGTATATAGACATGGATCATAATGTCCCAACCCCATAACTCGGTCAAAACTCAACCGATTTTCATGAGGCTGGGCTTTTTCTCCATGGTTTTCCCTCTAAAATAATCTGGCATTTAAATCTGGCTCCATATTTTTTAGTCGAAATTCATGCCAAAATCTTACCTTTAAGATTCGTATATAGACATGGATCAAAATTTCCCACCCCCATAACTCGGTCAAAACTCATCGATTTTGGATTAGCCTCTAGATCAATTCGGCATCTAAATCTTAAGATCGTTCTTGCTTCTGCTATTAACACTGCATTACAATCTTACTTTCATTATATGAGTGATTGACAGTTGCTATAAAATAGTCCAATTATATATAATATTGAAAATGGTTTTTATGGCGGCTAATTTTTATACGGCTCTTTCAAGCCGTAGCTGCTTATTACGGTAAGATTCTGGTACTGCTTGCTTTGATTTCAAATTAAATTTGTGGAACTGCTTCTCATGCAGCGTTTTGCACCCATAACTGCTTGTTTTTATAGTAAGATGCTTGGACTGCTTACCGGATTTTATAGCAAATGTTTGATGTATGGAACTGCTTCGTTATAGTCATACTGCTTGTTATTATAAGCTGCATGAACTGCTTACTTCGATTTTATAGCTAATTGTTGAATGGCTTAAACTGCTTATCATGCAGTTCTTTCCAGACGTAGCTGCCTGTAATTATGGTTAGCTGTTTGAACTGCTTACATCGATTTTATAGTAATTGTCTACAGCTTGAACTGCTTCTCACGGAAATCTTCTCAGCCTTAACTGCTTGCTATTATGTTAAACTGCTTGAATTGCTATAAAACTCAAAACTTCTCAAGTGTCGCTAGTCAAGTGCCCAGCACTGTGCCGCCCGCTGCGCTTGAAAACGAAAGTTTAGATACGACTCGTGGATTTGTTCTTTTGTTAGATTTCAATGTTATATATATTCATGAGACAACAACAATAATGAGTAATAATTTTAATATAGTATTATGTATTTCGCTTTTTATATGCTATGTATGCATTTTTCTGCTTGCTTTTGCTTTTATTTTAATGGCCGTTTGTTTTTTAAAAATTTCGCTAGTATTTAGTTGAACTCTTTCGCTTTGCAATGTTACGAGTATTTCTTTTTTTTTTTCGGCTACTGTTTTTGTTTTCTTTAAATATTTTTCGGGTTTCATCACATGAAAAAGATGAAAGAAATAAATTTGAACTGAAATCAAATTTCAACTGTGATTTTGGGGCCCGTTCTTATTGTGTTTTTTTTTGTTTTAAAGAGTTTTGATTTGCTTAAGTTAAATTAAATTTAAATTTTGCGCCCATTCCCAAACCCAGCTAAATGTTATTTATTTACATTATAGAAATATCAGTCAATGGCATCGAGTGCTACTTAAATGGCTCGTAGGACTTGCTTAACTGCTTAGTTAGTATCATTTATATAAACATAATTATCTAGTTAATTATGCCGTTATGTGCTATGCTTTAATGGATCGTAAGTATTGAAACCATTCAATGTATATACGAGTAACGAGTAATTCGGGCTCTATTCGTATCATTTCGCACATTTGCTTATCATTTGGAAGTTGACATCAAAACTATGTTATGTGTATATTGCATTTTGTATATATAATATATACTTTACTTATGTATATACTATAATTATTTTTGTTTTTGTTTTTTTTTTATATAGATAATGCCGCTAGTTTGAGTGCTTTGATTGGAATTGCTGGTACTGCATCTAGATTGATTAATTATGTTCTCGGGCCTGTTCTAGATATCGATTCCATTTGAAAACTCAATTTCGAGTGCATTTCGACGCGTGTTCGGTATCGAATCGAATTCGAAGTGTTTTTATTGCTACTCAATACCAATTGTCAGCTTCAACACTTTCGAACACTTTAAAATTTGATCGCTATCGAAATATTTATCGAATAATTGATCGTTATCGAGAACAGTCCCGTTTGCTCATACATACGTACTTACATACAGCTTTCGCTCTCTCTCCCTCTCTCTCTTTCTCTCTCTCCCTATACATACCCACATATTGTTCGTCTAGGACCAAAGGCAAAAAAATATACATATATATAGATATATATATATATATATATATACTTCTATATACAATGTGTGGTTAAATTTTTTTTTCCCAGTTTCCTTGAGCTCCCAGCTCTTTGCTCAGTACGTTATTTATTTATTTTGGAATATCATATTTTTTCCCGAATATATGAAGTAACGACGCCGAAAATATGCATGCTAGAAAACTCTATATAATATTCTAATAATAAAAAAAAATTTAAGTTTTTTATAGTTTTTTTTTTTGCTTTTCAAACGGTCTTTTATATTTCTGCAATTGTTTGCAATTTTGAGATTTGTGCTTAGAATTTACATTGCTGTGTACAAACGTATTATGTACATACATATATATTATATATATATATCAGTTATATATATATATATCTCATAATTATTATTATTATTACATTTTAACTTATAGCGTTAATTTTATTATCGATTTATTTGCGCTATTTGGCTAAACTAAATAAAAAATGTACACCTGCACTTGCTGACGACCTAACCCCAAAAAGAATCCCCAACTTTCCACTGCCACGCCCCCCTAACATGCATTCTATATACGGGGGGAGGGGGTGGGAGGGGGAACTGTGCTTCTCTACAAAAAATCGAAGGGCTTACGGTGCTTGAACACATAATACGGCAAGGGAATTCAATTTAATTCAATTTTCAAACAATAATTCAAATTTCGCTAAGATTTTCCATTTCGTTCAATTTTCCATTTTTCCATACACCTCGCTTTTAACTATATACAAATTTAACTGGTTAATACAAATATTAGATATATATGCATATATATATATATTTTAATAGATATATATCAATTTGAATTGAACTAAAAAAAAGTTGCGTGTGTTCCAGCACATTGGGGCCATCATACAAATACAATATATAACTATATATATATATATGTCTATGTATATATAGAAGTGTGTTTATATAATCATAGGTTGGCTGATTGATTTGGTGGTGGGTAGATAGAGTATAGATAGAATTTGTTTGCTTTCTTTCTCTGTGTGTGTGTGTGTTTGTGTGTGTTAAAAACTATATAGTTATATATTCAAACTAAAACAAAATACAATATGTACCGTTATGTTCTCTATATATGTGTATTATCTGTCTCAATTTTTTGTTTTTCTCTCTTTTTTTATGTATAAATATTTTAGCATGCGACAATGGAAATGATCTCTCCAACCGAGTCCTTAGTACAAAACTAAATTGTGTCTGTGTCTCTGCGTGTGTGTGTGTGTGTGTGTGGGGTGTGTGTGTGTGTGTGTGTAGTGTGTGTGTCTCCTCTCATCGTTTACAAATTAAATTCTGACTAATAAACAGTCTTTTCGTGCCAGCGCGAAGTTCTTGGACAGATCGTGTACGGATCTGTTACGGCTCCAACATGGAATTATTGCGTCGTCTCATCCTGCTGCTCCTGCTCGGCAAGGCTCCCCGTCGCCGTCGCCGCCGCCGATGCCGATGCCGCCGCTGTGCTGCCAAAGCTGCAGGCGGTGCTCTTAAGTGTCGCCGCATTGGCAATGGGCAAAGCGGTCAACGGTGCCGCTGCCAGCGATGAGGCCGATGAGGATGGTGAGACACAGGCGGGCATGCCCGCGGACGAGGCCAGCGATGAGGCTGACGATGACATGGACGCTGATGACGCTAACGATGAGCTGCCCATTGTTGTGGGCGTGGCAACAATAGCTGACGTTGACCCTGCCCCTGCCCCTGATGCTGCTGCTGCTGCTGCTGCACCCGAGCCCGTCGCCAGCGACGTGGGCGACTTGGGCGAACTGATGCGTGAGAAGAACTTTGTGATGGCATTCGGTTTTGATTTTGTTGCGGCAGCTGCTGCCAGCTGCTGCGCATAAGCGGCAGGTGAGGTGGCTGAATTGGAGGCACCACCAGCAGCAGCAGCAGCGGCGGCGGCGGCGGCGGCAGCAGCGCAGCTATTAGCTGCTGCCAGGCGATAGCTGGCGTTGGCGGCGCATATCTGTTCGGGCACATCGCGTACGGTTTTGTTGGGCGGCGGCTTTGTATAGGAGCGTGTGATTTCCGATTGCTGTATGAAGAGAGAGAGAGATTGGCATGAGATATTGAGCGTGTCTGGGAGAGTAGAGATCTCACCTGGTAGCTGCTGCGTATTTGCAAATGACGATCCTGTCCGTACTCGCTGTCCGGCAGTGGTACATGATGTGGGCAGCGCGGCGTCCTCTGCTGCTGCAGCTGATATTGGTAATGTTGATGATGATCGGCACTGTGGCTGTTCAGCGAGCTGCACGAGGATGTCGATGTGCACGATCTGCTGCTCAGATCGCTCTTAAAGCTCCCGCTGCCCGTGTTGCCGTACTTCAATGTGGTTGCCTCGATGCCACCGCGTGCCACAAAATTGTTAATACTATGCGTGTTGTTGTTGTTGTTGTTGCTATTGTTGCCGCTGGGCGGAGTTGTCATGCGTTGTTGTTGTTGCTGCTGCTGTTGGTACAGATAATGTTGTTGTTGTTGCTGCTGCTGTTGCTGCTGTTGTTGTTGTTGTAGTTGATGGTGGGAATGTTGTTGCTTATTGTTGTGATGTTGCTGCTGCTGCTGCTGCTGCTGCTGCTGATTGTTGCTGCTGTTGTTACGAATCACAGTTTCGCCATGCACGGCCAGCAGCTCACGTGCTTGGAGCGCATCAACGCGCATTCTACATCTAAATTGATCCCTGTTTAAAAGAATAGACAACTTTATTAGACTACTATTAAGTATTACCAGGCATTGCCCGGCACATATTGGTTTCCTGCATATGTAAAAGAACTATAAATGCAACTGAAGCTGGCTTTGAGCCGGCGACTGTCCTCTATACGTTCTTCTACATATTTAGGACAGCTCTTACCTGTCATCGGGTGGTGTGCTCAATGATGTGCGGGTCGGAACGCCAAGCCGCTCCATTCCCGCGCAGCCGGCCGTCTGTACCGATAGCATCTGCAAGAAAAGATTATAGAAATTTACATTAGCCTTGTCTTTCTCCATATTTACAATGTGTGTTTGATAATATTCTAACTTTAATTGAGGCTTCTGTCGGGGGATCTAGGAGTACTGCCTGTCCTGGCACTGCGCCACTTCGTCGACGGTTTGAAAGCGCGGCGTTAGCAGCCAGCTCTTGAGCACGAGAGGATTGCTCTGTACGCCATCCGGTGTGCTCTTAAAGAACTCAATATCGATGCGCATTTGTTGGAAGTTTGGCGCGGGCTTGAAAACTAGGTGGCCCGTATAATTGAATTTCTGGCGCATGATAAAGGGCTGCTCCACAAAGAGCAAAGTCTGATGCCACAAGGATTTGAGGGGCGAGTTGAGGCAAGGATTGCAGCTCAGCTTGTGGGGCTGATGGGCGCGACTGAAGGCCACATCAAAGTAGAGCACAAAGCACTCGAAATACCCTTCCTGCTGCACACGCAATCGTATGTCTCGATCTATGCGCAAATCCTCTGCACGGGCTGTGCGCAAATCCAGGCTGAGCACCTGATGCGCCAGCGTCAGCAGCCGCTCGCCTTTGGTCCGGACAAAGCGCGGCTCGGCCAGCGCATAACGTCGCATCGCATTCATATTGAAGCCATAAACGTCGAGCCACCAATTGCAGCGCTCGTTCTTGAGCCGCTGCTCCGCAGCGCCCAGCAGATAGAGCGCCGCCAGATCGGGCAGGATGAAGCCGTTCGGCTTGAGCCAGCGATCGCGCGCCTCGAGCAGCTCCAACAGCTCCGATTCGTAGAGCAGGCACTGGCCCATCCAGTTGCACACGATGCCATCGACGCGCTGCGGCAGCTCCACATTGGCCACGCGTCCGTGCAGCACGCTTATAATGTGCTCCCACCTATTGGCACGCACCACCAGCCGCGCATAGTCCGTCACCTGGGAGTGATCCAGCGCGTAGACACGTTCGGCGCCCGCCCGTGCTGCCATCAGCGCCAGCGTGCCCGTGCCGCAGCTGAGCACCAGTATTGTGCGTCCCTCGAACAGATGGCGATTCTCCTCGATGGCCAATTGAAAGAAATGCATGTGCTGTTGCTCCTTCTGCCGGCTGCGCATATTCTCCAGATGCGCGGCAAAATCGTGTCGAAAGTCGGCGGATGTCATGCGATCCACCGTTTCCAGCTCGTGCGGCACACAGCGCGGCGGCGTCGGTATGCGCGGACAGGAACGGACGCGACCGGAACCACGGCCACGTCCGCGCCGACTGTCGATGATGGTGTCGGCTGGGCGACTCAAAATTCGTATTTGGGGCGTGGCAGCAAATGTGACGACGCGTTCCGCAGGCGATTTGGCTGAGCCATTGACCAAACCAGGAATTTTCTCTGGCGAGGCATTAACTATAGCTGGCGCTGCAACTGGAATAGGAGCTGGAGCTGGATCTGGCGCTTTGGCCTTGCTCTCACGCACTTTGGCCTGCTCTCGGTCGAGAAAAGTGTGAAAGTCGCTTAGGCTAAATGTTTTCTGCTTTTTGCGACGGCTGTCATCGTTGCCGGCACGTGCTGGGCTATTTTTTACATGACGGGACATTGTTTTTATGCATGCGTATAATACTTTTAAGTTTTATTATTTATTAGAGACGCGCAACAGTGAGAGACGGCAGATCGCGAGCTCAGAGCTGCTCTCTTGGCGCCAAGAATGTGAATGGTCGGTCTTCAATATAATCGATATAAGCAAGGTTGCCACTATTTTCCAACAGATATTAAGTACCTTAAAAACAGTACCATACATCCCAAAGGGAACATCTTTAAGGGCACACAACACATAGGGGTACAAATTGTACCAATTTTGTAGCAACCTTGTACCATTTTGGTACACACGTAAAAAACGTGGTGGCAACGCCATTGCTCTTATTGGCTAGACAAATTAATCGAACCAGCTTAAGAAGTATCGGAGTTGTGCGTGCTTGTTACAAAATTAACAAAGTTTGTTAATTAAATATTAGGCGGTTTTTTTTGTGTATATAACGTTTTGTGTGTTTATATCTATGTGTAGCACGTGCCCTACGCACATAGTTCGCAAAATCAAACCAGTAGCTTGCGCCTTTGTGAGTTTTGTGCAAAAAGAAAGAAATTTGTCCGAGTAACGGTACTGATCAAGCATCCAATATATACAAGCATACATACATACATCTATAAACGTGTGTGTATGTATGTAAATTTATGAAGATTGCATATCGAACGTGTCGTTGCCGCTGACATAATTCCGTGTGTCCCACATTATTTTGTGGGGCTGCTGCCCCGCCCCCGTGTGCACCTGGCGATTGATGTGTTCAAGTGAGCGTGACAAATGACAAATCTAGCAAATAATTTTTTGTTGTGTTTTTGGCCGCCAGACGCTGTTGCTTTCCAACCCTCCCATTTAAATTAAACAAAATATGCTGGCAAATTTGCGAATTGTTATAAATGCACAGCCATGAATGAACATACATATGTACATACATATGTATTTATGTATGTGTGTAGGTAATTGGTGTTACATTGTCTTGATCTAAATTGTGTGTGAATGGCAATAAACATTCGCTGCGAACTACTTGTATTGGTTCTTTAGGCAAACGATCAAAACGGTAAATCTTACGAATGGCTGCAAAAGGTGATATACGAAAAATTAAAGAAAAAATGTAATTTTGTGCGCGCGCGTGTGTTTTAAAATCTAATTATTCTATTCGTCGCCGCGTGTGAAAGTGTGCGTGTGTATGCGTGCAACATATAACGGTAATAATGAAATCTGCGCCGCGTCGTCTGTCGAAACGCACATATTTAATAACCAAATTGAATTATTCATTGGCTAACGGCGGCAAATAAAATTCGATTAAAACGCGAGTTACGCGTCGACGTCGACGGCAACAGCAACGGCAGCAACAAACGCCGCCTTGGGTTATTAGCGGCAATTGTGTTTCTTATTGCGTTGGCTGCGCCGGCAGCGCCAGTTACGACGCCCACGCAACGCTTTCGTCTTCGTCTCTGTTCTAAATGCCAAGTCACGCATGCACATGTGTGTGTGCGTGTGAGTGTGAGTATGTGTACGTCTACTGATGCTTAGAAGATAGGCAGAAATTGTGATGAAGGCGCTGCTAAAACAAAGCAAAACTCACAATAGGGCATATGCACGTGTGTGTGTATATGTGTATGCTTTCCCATGCTGTTTGTCAACGACAATGCGAATTCACACACACACACACACACGCATGCAATATGTATGTGGGCTTGTAATAAATAATGAAGCATGTTTCGAGTTGTCAGCGCAGCGAGCAACAATTTGTCAAAAGTCTTCGCCATCTTCGTTCTTTGTTTCTACTCTGTTGTAAATGTGAAGAGAAGGGTATATTAAGGGTACATTAAGAAGACCCTGCCACACACTTGCAGCTGTCACTGTTTTAGGAGTTACAGTTTATAAATCAGGTAGAATCACAGATTACGGTTACAACTTATATAATTGTCACTGTTTTTTGAGTCGCAGTTTAAGAATCTAGAATTACAGTTTATACATATTGCCACTGTCTAAGAGTTACAGTTTGAGAGTCATTTACTCCACAATAAGAACTCCCATCCACACATTTGAAGCTGTCACTGCTTTGGGAGTCACAGTTTAAGAATCATTAGAATCACAGTTTACAGTTACAGCTAATGTAGTTGTCACTGTTTTGGGAATCACAGTTGAAGAATCACTGGTCTTCACTGTTTTACACTTCACACAGGGTATCACGCAGTCGATTACAGCCCATTGCAACTTCTGTTTAATTGTATTACCGCTGCTTGGTGGTGGCTTGGCCGGCGGCATTGCTTTGGTCTTTGCGGTAATGATGTAGCCCAAGATGTGGGGGCGACTGTTGGCAAGGTTTAACCATATGTAAAGTCTTAAAGTCGAAGCTGGCTGGCATTCAACTTGGCCAAGCTTAAAGTAGGTGCAGTTGTCAGGCTTTCGTATTCAATTTAAAATATAGATATTTTCGAATAAATTCAATTTACTTTCATCATAATAAAGACATAACGCAAATGGCGAAACGAATTTGGCCAATGATCAAACAAATTGTAGGCACAAATACAGGCAAAAATGAAGAAGTCTTCCCTCCAGATGTGCCATGCATCCGGCAAATACTTTGCACAATAATGGGCCAGACACGGGCACGTTCCATGTTGTCTCCACATTGCATAACATGGATAACAAGTACGAAAGTGCTCTAGAACGGAGTAGAAGATACTCTGATACCCTGTATTGAGTTTCTTAGACGCATATTGAAATATACACGCACACGCGAACTTTGAACTTAGCTACCATTTATGAAAATCGCAGAGAAAGGCAATATTTGGGGGAGTGGGAGAAAGAGAGTGCCAAGGATTGAGGCAAAAGAGAAAGAGAGAGGTTCTTCATTAGAGAATGAAAAGAGGTCGAAAGGAAGTGAGTAAAAAGGAGAAAGAGAGAGAGAGTAAGAAGAAGAGAGAAAGTCTGATAGCAGGTTATGAGAGAGAGTCAGCATAATGGAAGAGAAGATATATTCCTTCCGACTGTTAGATAAATCAAATAAATATTTTTCAATTCAATTTCCATATGCCTTACTTCACAAAACCAGAGAGTTTTTAAGTGTCACTTGAAGCCATGAAAATCGCATAGAAAGGCGCATTTCGATTGCACAACTGCTATACCCCTAACTATAAATTTCTGATGGGTATAGGATATAAAAAGCAACGTGAAGAACGCAAAAGGCAAAAGCCAATAGCAGCAGCAGGCAAACCAAATTTCCTACAGTTGTTATATAAGCCCGACGGACGAGGCACGTCGCACGTCGCACGACGCACGACTCGGAGCTGTTGCTTCAAGGACTTTGCCACCCCAAGACGCCCAACCAGCGGCTACTATGAATAGTCGTCTGTCGTCTGTGCTGCGGGTTTTCGCAGTTTTCTTTTACTTTTTGTGCAAAAGGCAAAATGCAGAAGGAAGAACACGGCGCAAAGCGAAAGCGAGCAAAACTTTTGACACGTGTCGTCGGCGGCGGCGGCTTCTTCTTCGTTTTGTCTTTTGCCTCTTGCGTGTTGCATGCCACTCCCCACTCGCTCTCCCCCTCTCTCTCCCTCTCTCTCTCTCTACTTTTCGCTTTTGATTGGAATATGCCACCCACATTTTGGTACTCTACTTACGGGTACAGAATGTTCCGGCTCGGTTGACAAAAGTGTTGCTGTTGTTGTTGTTGCTGCTGCTGGCGCTGCTGCTGCTGCTGTTGTTGTTGTTGCGGGTGTTGTTGTTGCTGCTGCCGCTGAATTCGCTTGTGCTGCTGCCGCTGCTGCTGCTGCTGTCTGCGTCAGTGGAAGGGCCAGAGCAAAGGCAGTCTCGTTGCCCGTCGCACTTTTATGCCCAATATTACGACCGCAGCCGCCGTTGTTGCTGCTGCTGCTGTTGCTGTTGCTGTTGCTGCGCCGTCGCTGCGACGCGCGTTGTTTGTGCCGTATTCGGTGCGTTGTTGTTGCCGCTGCTGACGCCGCTGCCGTGGAGCTGCTGCTGCGTCGCAGTGTAATCACAGTGACCAGCACGCTGCCACACACTAAACACACGGCTACACCAATGGCGATCAACAGAACGTGGCCTGAAATTAAATAAAAGCAACATAAGTGGTAAGTAATATGAAATATTATCTTCATTAGTTATTCTTTCTTTTGGGAGTTCGAACCCTTCAAACTACCTTAGACAGCATTGTAGTTTTTAAAATAAGCAAATCAAAGGCATAATTATTGTAAACTACCATTTGGGCATTAAAAAATTGAAAATAATTGTCGGGTTTGAACTGGCGATCACCTGCTTGCCAGTTCGACTTTCAGATCTAGGCCAATAACTTCATAATTGTAACAGTGACTTCATAATTATTGTAAAGTACCATTCATTCATAAGAAAAGTGAAAATTATTGCGGGATTTGAACCGGCGACTACCTGCATGCCAGTTCGATGTTCTCACATCTAAGCCATGCACTCACAATGACTTGATAATTATTGTAAAGTATCATTCATTTATAACAAACTTGAATATTATTGTTGAGTTTGAGCCGGCGACCACCTGCTTGCCAGTTCGACGTTTACACAGCCAAGCCATGCACTCACAATAACTTTGGCACACATTTTCCGATTGTTTACAAATTTTCAGAGCCCAGACTCCGTCTTTGCTCAGGCGGTTCAGATAGTATTTAACTGTGTGTATACGCCCAAAATTTTGACTCCACTTTAGTTCAGGCGCATTCCCACCACAAAGAGTCATAAGTCACAGCAAATTGTAAATTTCTAAGCTAAAAACTAGGCAGATACGCCCACAGACACACATCGACACTCATGCAAAATATAAACAAACAGACCGTTACGAAATGTTTTGAAAATTATAAATAAATGCTAAAAATACTGCAAAAATACTCGCCAAATACTGATGCGGCACTAAATGAAACAATGAAAGAGCAACAATAGCAAACGCAATGCTTGCCATTGTATCAGCTAAAAATACAGACATAAATGTCTAGATATAGAGTACACACACACATACACACACACATACATATGTATACACATATATATGTACATATGTATGGGTAATTATGTACATAAGTGCGTATGCGTCTAGACTAGATAGCAGACGACTTAAGCGATATGAAGCACACATGCGCAAGCGTCTGGCATTCGTAGATATTCATGTTATATATATGTGTGTGTGCCTCTGTGTGTGTGCGTGTGTGGGCGGACGGACAGAGACCGATAAACAAACCGTCGAACCAACTAACCAGCCCAACAGTCAGACATGTTATACTTATGCTGGCCATACACATACATATGCATGTATGTTTGTGCAGACAGAAAGTGAGACCCGGTAGTAGAACCCATATCTATAGGCATGTTCTATGTGCGTTCGCTTGCGCAACACACCGTATTTTACAAAAATATAAACAAAGTATGCGGTAAATTCTAGTATTTTAAATGCAATACGATGGTCACACTGAAAAAGAGAAATGCGCTTTTATAGTGAAATTTAATGTTTTATATATATAAATTGAAAACTTTTCACCACATGTTCTAATAACAATTGCTAGAATTGGTAAGAAGAGGCATATATAAAAAAATATTGTGTCTTTTAGTATTTTTTAAACACCAAACCTGGTTGGATCCTACAGTATTTAAAACATACTAATAGTAGCTTATTTAGCTAAAAATTTTGTTCACAGCTGACAGTATTAACATAGGTCAAAAATGTTGTTATTTAATATTTAAGGTTACTCTTGGTATTTAAATAATACAATTTGGTAATTAAAAATACTAGTTTATATACATTTAAATTATATAAATTTCCATCAATTAATCTAGCGTCAAGTTGAAAGCTTCGAGCCATTTCCTCATATATTTTCTGCCGCATTTGCACGCAATTTTGCTCGGTCAGCATACCAGGCATGGTAAATATTTGTGTAAGGTCTGTCGCGCGGCTGTTTGATCTACAGTTACAATAAAAACCGACAGCAGACCGAGGCCAAACAAACAAACAGATGAGAAAATGGCTCGCATGACGCAGACAATGTCTGGCTAAAAGTAATATGATTTAGGGGGGGGGGGGGCACTATGCGGAGGGGGTTTTGCCTGTCTGGGATCGGTCAGGTGAGCTTTTGATCAATGGCTAAGCAAGTCATTGAAAAAAGAAAACAGCGCAATGTTTGCGATTATATCAAATACCAAAACGTCAGACAAAAATTGCAAAAATATAAAAAACAACAAAAATGATTAAAATGCAAAAAAAAGTTAATCAACTAAAATTAAAATGTACAACGACTATGTCAACAATGTGTGTGTGTGAGTGTGTGTGTGAAAAAGTGAGCTGGTGTGCGTGCGCGTGTGTGTTTATGCTGTCTGGCTCCAACTTTACAACACTACAACAACAACAACAAGTGGCACTTTAGACTTTTGCGCATTCCCAGCCGCTGTCGCTGCCAGCGTCTCCGCTGACTGCGCTGCCGTCAGCCGACAGGTGACTCAACCGGCTCAGCGCAGTTTTTTTTTTCTTTTCCATTTTATACTTTACGTTTTATTTTTTTTTAATTGCACGACGCATTGTTGCTGTAATTTTTATCGCAGGTGACTGATTGAGCGCGTCTGCGCCACAGTCATATCTAAAGAAAAAAAACTAAAAAAAAAAAAAACAAACACGTGCACATTAATGTGCCTTACTCAGGCGGGTCACATGCTATGAGCAACTCATTTGCGCCGGGCAAAGTGCAGCTGACGCATTCTAAGGTGTAACCCGATTAGTTAACCCAATTGCAATTGTTTGATTGAATTTGAAGGCTGGTAGTGTTGCAAAACAAGTGAAAATAGAGTTATGAAGAATTAAAGCAACCAATGCAGGGTGTTTAAAGGGGACATAATTTTAGAAATGAGAAATAAAGTGTTGATAAAAACCAAAAGCAGTTTTTAATTACGGTCTCAAGAGATATTGAAGCATATTATGTTCTCCAGTGTTAAGAAACTTGTAAAAATAGTATTGTTTGATATAAAATTCGAGTATACACCTAAAAATTATAAAAAAAATAATCGCAATACTGAAAAAACCTAAAAGAAAGGCAACTCCTTTTTTAAAAGTGCTTCAAAATCATAACACACACACACACGTGTTGTATAGCGTAAACTGATAGACAATTGGAAATAGTGTTGTGTAAGGGAAAATAACAATTATTTAGTGTTCTGTAAGTTATAAAACAAATGGATGTGTGCTTAAACGGAGATTTTAAAGTATCACCATCGAATTCAAATCAATTTCTTAGTCGAGAATAATTTCTTTCAAAGAGTTCGCTGTAGCTCGTTTAAGCTTTTAACACGCAATAAATTAAAGTGACATATTAAGCTAATGTCATTACGAGTCTTAGAATTAATATTTGTTCAATATGTGGACAGCTGTTTGGTTCTTAGAGACAACCCCTCCCCCACCCCTCCTCTCAACGGACTTAGCAGGCAATCAGCTTGTGGTCTGCCTTCGGTTGGCCGCGACTTAAATGGATTTTATGGCTATTTTTAGTTGACGCGCTGATCTCCGAGTGGGCAGGCAGGCACACCCGGTGCTCACAGTGGGCAGCGCGTAAACTTGTTTGCAACGCCAATGCACAAAACGCAATCTCCCTCTCCAGCCAGGGGCCATGGGCAGGTGCAGTGGGGTGGGTATACGAGACATGGAAATATCCGAAAACTTGACTTGGCCGGTTCCTTGAACTGTGCACACACAATGACTGGACTGTGCAAATGATAATCGGGCAATTTGGAGGCTGACAATCCAATTGATTAAGTGAAAGGAGCTGCCCCCGAGTTGGGTTTATCTAATATACCATATATACTATATGCGATATATAAAAGAGTTTGTACGAAATAAACTGATGTGAGGCTTTAAGGGTACGGCCTGAAAAATGGAAAAACAGTAACACAAATTTAAGAAGTGAAATTTAAGAACGTGACCCCATAAGCCTGCGTCGCAGGTGTCTGAGGGGTCGGACTGAGAAGCGGAAAGTCGCCGTCTCAAATCCAGCAAAAAATGGTAACCATTGACATTTTCCACAGCATATATTTCACCCGAGCGACGCCGGGCTATATCTTCTACTATGCATGTATGTATCTGCCAGATACTGTATCTTTTGAGCTCGGTGAATTCTTCAAGTTATTAATTTAATGATTATGATGGCAGCGCTAATGACAGTCAAGTGCATTTGTTGTACACAAACCGCTCCGGCACCTCCACCACCTCCACCACCACCCCCCCGCACAACCCTGGCCGATATGACGATGATATTGTATGATATTTGGTCAGCTGGAGCATTGACACCTTAATTGATGTCAAGGTCTAACCTTGTGTGTCGCTGAATGAGGCAAATGTCGCGCCTGGAACTAAACTGAACTCAAATCGCCGTTTAACTATGATAATACAAATATATATATATACATATATATGTATGCATAAGCATATATAGCTCGTTAGATGACATTGAACTTGAAGGAATTTTGCGCACCGTTTTGTAGTGAGACACAAATTTTTTTTTTCATTCTGTTATGAGTTGATTTGATGTATTCATTCGACTAGCTAAATGTGATGCAATTTGCGTTCGAATACTTTGTAACCACTGCCAATTAAATTGTAGCTACAAATCAGGGCTGAACAAAAAAAGGGGGGGGGGGGGTGAGGAGAGAGGGCCGCTTGTCTAAGGCCGAGCAGCTGTATCGCGTCACGTACTCGTACTCATACTCGTATCTATGCACATTTTCATCGGACGTCGGGCGTCTGATAAACATTCAGCAAAAATAAATACTGAAATGCTGCAAAAAAAAAAATTTCAGCTACTGACGTCAGTCGAGTGCCAGACAGCAGACGGCGATGCAGAATCGTTCAAATGTCTATATAAAATGTGAATAAACAGCGCAAATATTCGCATAGATCTTCAATTTGCCATAAACGGGCGGAAAGCGATTGCAATTGTGCCACCCAGTTAAACTTTTGACTGAAATGAATAGAAAAACGCACAGGAAGAAAAATAAGAGCTTTAATAAATGCCTGCAAAGGCCTGAAAATAGAAGGAGAGTTTTCATGGCATGCCCTTTCAACATACCAACTGCTGATAATTCACGCATCACAAGAACTTGGAGCTTTTGAAACGTATAAGAAAACTAAAAGACTTTTATAATGGAACTTAAAGCTGTTAAATCTATGAAAAATGCGTGAAAATAGAAGCAAACTTTTCAGGGCCTGCCATGTTGCCTTACTAACAGCTGAGATATCACCTAGCACTTGCTTTAAATCGTCTTGGATTATATTTTGCCCTAATTGCTGGGCATACGATGTGTGCTTTTGGTTCGGGGTCTCGCATTTGGCAAACACACAAATTTGCCAAATTCAACATTAAAAACAAGAAAATTTTCAATATCAACAGACGTTCAAAGAAAAACAGAATAAAAAGAAATGCAAGCGTCAAAGTTGTCTCGCTGCTGACGCCGCTTCCGTTTCCGCCCGGGACTGGCAGAGAGACAGAGAGAGAGAGGAAGAGAGAGTGAGAGATGTATGTATTTATTTACATGTAGAGAGGGAGACACACGAGAGCCAACCCTTTAGATGCAATCGCAGACGCAGGTCGAGCCGCAGACAGAGCAAAGCGTTTGCTGGCAAACATGCAAATGAATGGGGCATAAATGTAAAAGGCGTATGAAAAAAAAAACCAAGTAACATAAAGCAAAGCAAAGCGAAGTCAAACCACAGACGGGCGACAGCGGCACAGATAGATAGAGAGAGACAGAGCAGAGAGAGAGAGAGAGAGAGAGAGAGAGAGAGAGAGAGAGCGAGAGCGAGCGAAGAAGGAATGTATGGAGGCATATTTAGAGGCAGAGCCAGAGGCAGACCTCGCCCAGTCTCAGTCTCAGGCAGCGTGTCTGCTATGATGAGCTCGTTTTTTTTTTTTTTGCCTGCCATTTGACCTTTAGCGAGTGCATGTGCATTCAAACGAGCACGAACGCAACAAAAAATATAAAAACACGAAACAAAAAAGAATGAAGAAAAAACTATATTAAAAAAAAGGCAGTGTTGCGATTTTTGTATTTTTATAATCGCCTGCAACGTCATCGAGCACGCCGAGGCGAATGAATTGATTAATGCAAAATGTTGTGGAAAACTTTGCGCGCACGCGGCGTATGCGCAATGCGGCACAGAAACTGGCTGGTGACATTGCGTATACGACATGTACACGCTTTTCTGGCACATAATCATTTTTCGAAGGAAATGTGTTACGCCTTGACGCAGATAGCTCTAAGCTCATATAGTCGTGATCATCGAGGAAATATAGACTGTATTTCCGTTGCAGGCATTACATAATGTTGGATCGGACCACTATGTCATAAAGCTGCCAAGATATTCTCTATATCATATAGCACAAAAACAGATTGATAATTATATAAGTGGCAAATATATATGTAGCATTTGCTAGGGTATATTATCTTCTGCATAATGCATAGAGAGTCGTGTTTTTTCCGCCTTTTCTTTGCATTTTTTTGTTACACAATTTTTATAGAGAAACCACCACACAGTTACAACTGCGCTCGTTTTTGTTGTCATAATTAAGTTCACAGGGTCTGCAAGTCTAGACACGAATTTGCTGGAGTCCAAACCCAACCCCATCCCAGCCGGCAAATGTCGGGGATGTTGATGACGGCGATGACGACGACGACGATGATGATGGAAACCCATCAACGTTAAGTTGCGGCTCTATGGCAAAGCTTCCCATCCGCATTCGCATTCGTATTCTCGCATTGGCATTTGCCAGAGTCTCGCCACTCGCAGTCCCCCACCCCCCTCCTTCTCTCCCCTCTCCCGCTCCGAATGCAACATTGTGTCATACTTTGTTGATTTTGCGCTCGTTGTTTGTTTGGCGCTTCTGTTTTACTCTTGGACTTGCCGAGGCCCGACTGGCCCCGACTTTTAGCCAAAGCAGCTGGCAACGGTTGGGGGTTGATTTTGCTGTTTTGTTTGCTTGGAGCTTGCCTCAACGTAGCTGCATGCAAATATTGACAGAGGCTTCGAAATATTACGAAAAATTGCCTCGGCTATTTGCCATTGTAGAGTGTTGTTTTCTTTTTTGTTTTCTTTTTGTTTTTCGTGTGTATCTATGGATGTCGCGAAGGGTCTGTTAGCTGTGGTTGGGGCTACGTTTTGCAAGCTGCAACGGCCAATGACTCATTGACCTCGTTGTTGTCCCCCTCCGTCCCTGCCAGGCGCCTGCATCTATGCTTGGCGTGGCAGCCTTCCCTCATATGTGGGTCAGCGCGGGGTAAACTAGTTTAATAGAGCGCGGCGCAACAATGCCTGCGACTGCCTGCATATCCTTCGCATAGAAAATGCCGTCTCGCAATGCAAAAAACCATGTCAACCATGTCTCGAAATTGTTTTAGTTGTTTTTTGTTGGCCCGCTTTTAGCGCGTGCTCAGCTTTTGGCTTGGCCCGTGCTCAACGGCTGACGGCCAGCGAGTCCGTCGTGTTCGTTTCTGCTGGAATTGCGCGGCGTATACGTAATATATTACTCATACGCAGACAACAATGCGAAATTGCGTTTTAATTTCCACTTCTATTCGGATTGCACTTTCAACGGGGCCGCCTTCAGTTATCAATGAATTGCTGTTGCCTCTTTCCGTATCGTCGAGGCCTCCAAAATAATAATAAATAAATAACTAAAATGATAAGCGCCAGCTGAGCTGAATTTATGGCAAGCCTAGAGCGGCAAAAACCCATATATGAATATATATATTTATCTATTTGTATTTTCATGTAGTGCTTAAAAAATCATATTTCGAATTTCGCAATTCGCACTTTCTTTGCACCCAAGCGCATTTTAGCTGTCTGTCTAGCTATCTGTCTCTTCAAGAGCGAGAGACAGAGAGAGAGAGAGAGAGAGAGCGAGCATGGCTAGGGGGTTGAGGGGGTTGCGGTGGAGGTGGCAGCGCGTGTAGCTAATTTGTTGTCGTGGCATCAAGAGCCGGGTCCAAGTTTAGTTTCGGTTCTGCCCGTTGGCATTTTTTTGTGGCCAAACAAAATGATTAGTGAAAAGCTATTAATGGCTTAATTAATATATATTAATTGATTATGTTCGACTTCAGACGTTGGCTGCGGCTATTGCAGTTACGAATATGTACATTCGATATATTCGCAGGGTCTAAAAATAAGTTCACTCGAGACAAACGGGCAAATAAATGCCTCAATTGAAAATCTCAACTAAATTACGCTCTGACCTAGTCAAAGGGCAGTCGGGAATACCAATCGATCAATCGATTAAGGGCAAAGCGATAGCACTGCACGAGGTGAGATTCACACTTAGCTACAGTAAACACTCGAAAGAAAGAACGGACCCCATGTTAGAATTGCTAAGATATCATAAGCTAGAGTTACTTTTAAGAGATTTTCTGCTTTACTTTACTTATTTTCAACATCTTTTGTAGAGAAAGAAGAAAACTTTTAAATCACTGTACAACACTAGAATATAGTTTTTGTTTATGCTCCTATACGGCCCCCATATTAGAATTATTTAGATATAAGATACAATTACTTTTAAGAGATTTTTTAGTTTTTTTTTCAAAATTTTTTAACTTCTAAATCACTGTACAACACTAGAATATAGTGTTTGTTTATGCGATTCTTATCAAAGACTATTTTACAGCTTGTGCACACTGGAAGTCATGAGCATTTTATAATTTACTTTAAAATGTTGATAAACAACTTGTTTTCAGTTGAACACTTTACCAACACTGCTTACACTTTTTTTGCACCTATTGATAGCTCTGTTCTTTACTGTATTGAGTTTGTAGTGTAGTGCTGGGGATCGTCGGCACTCGACTAAAATTGATGTGTCCGAGCGTCAGGGTGCACGGCCGTGCCATATAAATACCGAGCTTGTGTATATGTCGCAAGGCACATGGCAGACAGTTTAGACAGTTTCATTTGATTTGCCAGACATTTATCGGGGGAAGACAATAAATTTTGATTGCAATTTGCAGCACTGTCGCTCTCCCGCTCTCTCTCTCGCGCTTCCTCTCCCTCTCTCTCTCTCTCTCTGTATGCAGTGACTGGCGTTAAAATAAATGCCGATTAAAGCGCAGACTATGTAAACGCAAGACAAAAAGCCAAAAACTAAAAAAACTTTTAGCCAGACGCCGACTTTGCAGTTTTCACCATTTTTGTTATGCTTCCTCTCTCGCTCTCTCTCTCTCCCTCTTTCTCTCCCTTTTCCTTTGCATTGTGCACTGCACCAAATCACAACAATTGTTGTTTTTGTTTTAGTTCGTTTCGCTCGTTTTTTTTTCCACTTGTTTCTCGCCGCTTTTTGCATGACGCGACAATTTGTCTATCTATTTTTAACTATTGCCAGCCCGCTCACGCCTCTTGCCCAACCCCTGCCCCCCTGCCCCCTCCCCCATCACTTTGGCCATTAAAATTTACTCGTTCCGTTTCGTCCCATGCCATGCCATACCGTCCCGTCATACAGCATAAAAATGTGTGTTTCTTTTTATTTTTCCTCTTTCGTTTTGTTTTTCGAGGCCTATGCGTGATCCCCAACCCGCCTACCCAGCGACTATCTCTGCCTGTCTCTGTCTCGCTCGCGCTCTCTCGCTCGCACGCTTGGCAGACATTCAGTGTTCAGGAATTTTATTTTGATATTTACATACATGCATGTGTGTGTGTGTGTGTGTGTGTGTGTGTGTGCGTGTTCTGTTTTATTAGTTTCAGTCGTAGACAATTTGAATTTTAAATTTCTATCTTGTTTTCTTCCTCTTTTTTTTTTATTTGGTAGGTTTGGCCAATGACCGTCAACAAAATTAATGCGAGCTCATTTTCAGCAAACGCAACAAAAAAAAAAAACCTCTCCATTCAATGCCCCCCTTTACCCTTGCCATTACCCCTAGCCCGGCACATGCCGAAATTATTTCATTTTTTTTGCCGTGCTGTTGTCAAGAAGCCGCTTCGACGACTTTTAATCAGCAAAAACGCCGAGACGCAGTGCTCCAGACACGCGTATACTATATAGTTGCAGACGACATCGACATCGTATTCGACATCGAGTGATTATTTCGATTTTATAGATATCGCTGAAAGGTGCCGCACGAACCGTTACGATATGACTTTTGGCCTTGTCTGTCTTGCGGGGCGCAGCACGACGATTCGCTGGGATTTCCAGTCTGGCTGACTTAATGATATCTCGTGTCATTAGCCAGTCACCCAGCTAGTCGGTCGATGTTTTTTTCCTGATGTAATCGAAACTGTCTGGCACTGTCTGGCGTCCCCCCTCCCCCCTTCCATCTCCCCCTTTTAACCTTTAGCTGCAACCCTCTCCAAAAGCTGATCAATCAATCGAATTAGCCACGCGCTGCGGCAGCCATTTTTATTACAAGTCCGAATATTGCCTGAAGAAAAATGTACGAGCAAAAAAAGTTACGCAATCAGGCAATTCTATTGACCTACATTTCGTTTTTGGCAATCAAGGATGTCTGCACACACACACACACAAACACACACACACATACGTATATATAAATATATGTATATTTGGCAGACAGGCAAGAAGGAAGCACAGGCAAAGGCCAGAAGGCAAAGCTGGCAAAGCCATTAAAGCAGGAAGTTGCGCATTTTGTGTGCCAAGCCGAAGCCCAAGCGGCAAAAGGACGCACACACAAGCGCACAGGCACACACACAGACACACACACACACACACACACACACACACATGCACACATGCTTATGTGTGCGGAACACGCGAAACGCGAATAAATCATTGATGAGGCAGTCCCGACGCCTGAGCCAAGAGCGATACGAAGGCATATCCATAATAAACGAGGCGCTGCGACTGTGTGTGTGTGTGTGTGTGTGTGTGTGTACCTTGGTGTGTGTGTGTGTGTGTGTGCCTGGCAAATGTAGGCCACAGGCGCGTCTCCCAGTTGGCAGCTTAGCTTGTTGCCAATCGGCCAAAGTCTGCTGACAGTCGAGACAAATTTCCGAGAACACCGAGCAGAAGCATTGTGCAATAGCAAGAGCAAGGAATATGCAAAAAAAAAAAACAGAATATATATAAAAAAAACAACGAAACATTCTTCGTGCAGCTACACCGAAGAGTTTTTCTCAGTTTAAGACGTTGTAAATACAGTGAACGCTGCCATACGCGGACAGCTAACACAAACGAAGGCGAGTGTACGTTTAGAGAAGCTTTTACTGTATTATATCTGAGGCATATCAGAAATTCATAATATAATATCATTTAAATATATAATATAAAAATAATAATTAAAAATAAAAATATATAACATATCTGAAATATATTATATACATATATTTATATATTTATGTATATAATATATTATATATTTGTAAAATAATAATAATACTTGTCCGTTCCGTACGGCTACGACCCACGAATTGAATTATTTTTTCTTTTCTGTTTGAAGTATCGACGGTATCTTATTATTACTTTTATCAATTATAGAAGAATATTTCAATATATAATTATTTGAATTGTTCTCACGAAGTGAGAAGTGCATGACATGCACTGAAGTGCATGACATGCTTTTAGAACCTGTTCAGCATGCATTATTTCATGCTTTTTGTTAGGATTTGGTTAAAACAAATCATTTCACAATGTTTTCATTTGAAACAAACAATTTTAAGTGCATGTCATGCTAAAGGCACATATTCTGCACGCATTCTTTCACGCCTTTCTTCTCGCCTTAAAGCACACAATTTGCGTTAGACACACAATTTCGCTGAGTGTAGCTGTCTGTCTGTCTTCGCTGTTTGCTGTGTGATTTATGCGCCGCTTTAGTCTCTGGTCTCTGGTCCCCGGTCCCTGGACCATTATCAAGCGATAACTCGTTTCCGTTTGCCAGCGCCCAGCGCTGTGTGCTGCCTTATCACACAGTGCACAGACTGCACTCTCGAGCACAGTGAACACTCCACGGCGCGGCCCACACACGTTGCCAGCGGCAGACGAGACGCGGTTGAGTGACGTCGACATTTGTCTTTGCCTCCGGTGACGACTTTGGGCTTTGGTCATTAATTGCCAAAGCTGCAGCTCAGCAGGGCTGAGCACAGCTGAGCGCTCGGACCGGAGAGCTTAGAGATACATAAGAGACAGAGAGACAAAATAGAGAGAGCTAGCTAAATACATAATATACTTAGTCGTAAGTACAGTCTTTATCAACTTGTGCGTCTCCGCCGCGGGGGCAAGTCAAAAAGCATGACCAAAAAGAAAGAAACAAACAAAAAAAAAACCCATGTCCGTCCTCTTTCGCGCGCTGGATGATTTGCTAATCATTGTGACGCCCACACACACACACACTCACACACACACACACACGCACAGCTTGTCTGGCACACGCATACATATATACGCACATATAGTATATATTCTCATGCGATTTTGATTTACATGCGCTGGCGACGAGCGCCCGGCCTTACTTTTTATTACATAATCAACAGCAGACTTCATGTTGTTGTTATTTTTATTGGCGTCTAGCATTCAGTTTTCTATAATTTTATCAATGAACATTCACATACGCCGCCCCCTCTCCCTCCGCCCCCCTGTCGGACAGCTGTACACATTTTCGTCTGGCTTTGATGTGTGCTGGTGTTTTTTTTTTGGCTACATCACATTTTACTTTTGCATTATAAAATACGGTCTTAGGTCAGCGGGCGGCTGACTAATGCCTCGTCTGATCTCTCTCGCAGCATATTTTCGTGCTTGTATCTGCTCTGAGCTCTGAGGACGTCACACGACACACTGCGAATCACACAAAGGCCGCATGTCAGACAGACGGCATGATTAAAAACAAAGCTGGAAATCCCAGTCGGAACCAGGCTTAACTTCGGTTCAAGCTGCATTTATAGCAAAAAGTTGCTTGTTTTAAAGGCTTTTTATTAGACGAATTGAGAATTTAGGCATTTTTAACTGCATGGCATGCTAAAGGCACTGATTTTGCATGCACTTTGTAATGCCTTTCCAGAAATTGGAGGGCACAAAACAACTGCTAAAGTAACGTATTATTCACGCATTATTTCATGTTGTGCTTACAAATTATGTTTATTATATCACAAACTATTTGTGCTTTATTAGAAAAGGATTCTTTTTAGTGCATGGCATGCTAAAAGCACTGATTTTGCATGCCTTTCTGCATGACTTTCTAGACATTCGCTGGCACAAAACAAATTTAAGACTGCAGGGCATGCTAAAGTAACGTATTATTCACGCATTATTTCATGTTGTGCTCACAAATAAATCACAAATTATTTCTGCACTTTTAAAAAGTATTTTTTAGTGCACGGCATGCTTTTAGAACCTGTTCAGCATGCATTAATTCATGCTTTTTTTAGATTTTAGCCAAAACAAATCATTTCACAATGTTTTAACTTCAAATAAGCAATTTTAAGTGCATGTCATGCCAAAGGAACCTGTTCTGCACGCATTCTTTCGCGTCTTTTTCCGAAATGAGCTTGCACAAATTACAATTTCACAACTTTGGCATTCGACAAATTAGCGTATTTTTGTTTGTTTCTTTTGGTAGTGCGTATACGCAATATTGGCAACAGCTGCTGCCACAAACGGCATTATCGACGTCTGCAAACAATGGCCAATGCCAGTGGCAATTGGCAATTGGCAATCGGGAATTGGAAATTGGGAATTGGCTGAGAGCTCAAAAGAAATAACAAAAACCGCAACAAAACGAAACGGAATCAAACAAATTTTAGACTTTGACCCAGACATGAGGCCGAGATTATCGTGCCAGCGAGCGAGTGGGTGTGTGTGTGTGTGTCTTTGTTCGTGTGTGTGTGTGTGAGTGTGTGTTTTAGTGTGTGTATTAGTGTGATATTCATTGTAGCTGTCTTGGTGTTCGGGTTTCTATTGCGTTTTGATTTGTTTTGTTTTATTGAAATGTTTAACGAAAATGGTTAAAAATGGTTAAAGATTTTGTCTAATTGCAAACTCCGATCCCGTTAAGTATATATATGCTTGATCAGCATTAGCTAACGGATTTTGATATTGATTATAAATATCTACGAAATATATACTCTCTTATTATCGTATGCGGAGTGAGTTTAAAATTCTCTTTGTCGATATCTCCTGCCCTTGAATAATATTGGTAAAAGTCGTTTTCGAGACATGGTTATTAAGGCATAGCTCGAGGATTATAAAAGTTAGAGACACCAAATTTAACATGCAGATGCTTCTTAAGTATACACACATTCTTAATATTTCACTTTTTGGATACCTGCCGCTATTCTGTACAAAATTGAAAGAGATCTCATTTTAAAAGCTAGAGCTTTGCGCCTTGGTATGCACGCCTATTTGATTGCCATAATCAAACCCTGAAAAATTCATTAAGATCGCGCCGTAAATTTCGAAGTTACTAAAGACTGCATTTCTCATAAATAGTGTAGGGAAGAGGTAAGAAGAAGCACGGTCGCTGCATAAACTGCGCTGAAACTTGAATACAAGAGCAGCTGCCCGCTGTTTGCAGGGTATCTCCTGGTCGAGCACTGCTCGACCACATTGAATGGCTTTTTATTCTTGAAGTTAGTTGGGTTAGCAACGATTATCTGCGACAATCCTAGACAAAGATATGCCATATAAAGCTGACAGATCCGAAACAATTTCAAGGCTCTCTCTAATCGCGCATCTGCTGCTGCTGCTGCTTATCTGACTTGGCGGCTAGTCATGTGGGCGTCTGATTCAGGTGCTGCTCGTGATATCTGCTGTACAAGTATCTATATACATATATATATACATGCGCATGTGTGTGGCTGTGTGTGTGCGCGTGTGTGTATGCCTCAGTTTGAACTCAATTCCATTCCGCACCCATTGATAAGCCCGGTCAGAAGCAGCCAGCGGCAGCGGCCAGACGCTTGATAAGCGCAACAAAATTAAAGAGAACGCACCATGACAGCAACAGCAACAACAACAACAATAAGACCTTGGCTATTTGTTGTTGTTGTTGTTGTCGCCTTTCGTCGCGTCAGCTGTTTAATTAGCTTTCGATTAATTTATTGTTGCAATTGCTGTTAATTTAACTTATTGCCTCAGGCCTGTTGCTGCCTGTTGTTTTACTTAATTTGCTTTTGATTTTATATTTATTTTTTTTTGTCCCTTCTTCTTTGCCCGTTTTTCCTTGCTTTGCAAACACATTTTCTTTGCCCTTTGCTCTTTTTCCCTGTTTCAGTGCTTGTTTATCCTTTGCATGCCACAAATTCCACAGCATCAAAACTTTATATTTCACACCAAATTAAACAGAGTATTTAAAAGCCAAAGCAGGCACTCAAGCAAAACTATTTCTGTAATTCTTAGACCAAATACCAAAACATGCCTTTATATATTTCCATGGAGTGAACGTTCCAAAATGGGCTGTCCATAAAAAAGAGTCGTCATTTGCTATGCTCCAGCTGGAAGCTTAAATTCCAATTTTTAAATTCTTTTTTAATATCTGTAGTTTTTTCTTAAAATGTCAGAATAGATGAAAATTATGGGAGTAAGATATATCAAACTTGGTACTAAGGTTTTCGTATAATATATATAAATTATAAATATTTCGCTTTATAAAAAATCTATAAAATCTTAAGGTTCTCTCCTTGCGCTTTGGTATACGTTTTGGTGTAGGCATGTCATATTTAAGCCCTGAAAAATTCATAATGATCGGACTATAAACACCGAAGTTATTTGAGAAAGCGAAGAAGCAGCACAGCTAAGTTTGCAGTTTTTGGCACACATAGAAAAGCCTTTGATAGAGTTTTCAAAGATATACAATTTTACAGAAGATATAATTTAATTAAAAAAAGAAAAGAATATTATTTAATTCCTAATGTTTTGTGTGGAAGATTAGGACTTTCAGTATACTAGAAACTTGTTAAGAACCGAAGCACTTCAATTCCTTTCAAATAATGTAATTTTTTTTTCCCCCTACGAAGTTTAGTATCTATCGAAGTTAACTACCTAGCAAAGTCTTTATAATCTAATTAATGATTAGCTCCTCTCGCTAAAATTAATATAACGATTAGTAATAGAGACTCTTTAAGTCATTTATAGAATCATTATCAAGCTAGAATCAGCATATCAGCTGCTAAATCTAAGTCGTCTGAGTCAGACAATTTAATTAATGGAGAATCCGGGTTCGAATCTCAGGCTTTGTCTAGGCCAAAGTTCAGTTATAATTAATAAGTAGTAACGATAGTTCGATAAAGCAGCATCATTAAAAAGTATCTTTCTTTTAAAAATGAAAAATAATTATATTTCTATTAATTTTGATTTGTTAACCCAACTGAGAACATTTTCTGTGAACTAGTTGCTCGGCTTTGGCTGAGCTAAAAAGCATAGGCTCGAGCTGAGAGCCAGCTGTGTCTGGCCTGGTCTTGCGACACCCTACGCACAAGGCTGACGACACCTCCAGCTAGTTGAGGGTCCCCTCTGTCTATCTGTGTGTGCACGTGTGTGCCGTGCGAGAGTATATATGTACATGTATATGAGCGACAGTCAAGACGTAGAAGCATATAATATGCTCATAGCCCATAGGCAAAGCTCTGGCAGGCCAGAGACAGAAGCCGAGGCAGAAGCAGAAGCAGAGGCAGAAGCAGAGCCACTTCCTCAGCTCTGGCTTACGCATGGGTTCATTGCACGGAAGTGATTTGCCTAGAGAAAGAGCGAGGGCGAGAGGGAGCGCGATGAGGTGTGTGAGAAGCGCTGTGAGAGAGAGAAAGAGTGTGTGAGCTGCGAGTTGGGGCTTTGCTCTGGCTCGTTCTCTTTCACTCTAACTAGTTGCTGTTCTTTGATTTATGTGCGGAAATTCAAAATGTGGCATTGTTTTTGTGCCAGCTCAAAAGAACTAGCAATGCCAAAGAACTGGGAACTGGGTGAAAAGAACTAGGACCAGAACACTCAAAAGAACTCGCAATAGAAAAGAGCTAGGTAATGGGTAAAGAGAACTAAAACTAGATAACTAAAAAGAACTAGCTATGGCAAAAAACAGGCAGCTGGTTAAATATAACCAAGCCTAGAATACTCAAAGAATTTAGAACTAGGTAAAAAGAAGGGAAGCTGGTTAAAAAGAATTAGAACTAGAAGCCTCAAAAGCACTATCAAGAGGAAAGAGCTAGGTACTAGGCAAAAAGGACTAGAACTGGATAACTAAAAAGAAAGGGAACTGGTAAAAAGAAAAAGAACTAGCATAAGAAAATAGCAAAAAAAAACTAGAACTAGATAACTAAGGAGAACGGGAGCTGGTTAAAGATAACTAGAACTAGAAGACTGTAAAGAACTGGCAATAGAAAAAAAGCTATGAACTGGAAAAGGGGAACTAGAACTAGATAACTAAAAAAAACTAGCAATTGCCAAGAACTGGGATATGGGTAAAATGGACTAAATCTGGAAAGCTCAAAAGAACTAGCAACAAAAACTGCTTCTATCAGGCAAAAAGAGCAAGAATTAGATAAAAAGAACGGGAACTAGTTAAAGGGAACTAGAATTAGGTAGAGATTAACGAAAGTCTTGTCCAACTTGTGACTACTTCAATTATGATTTCCCATTTCTCCCAGTGCACGCAAACCTGAGACAACAACAACAAGTGGCTGTCGCCCATCCACGGCAAATATATCCCCATATTCCAACCATATAGATAGATTCCTATAGTCTATATATATTTATGCTCTATATTTCATTGTTGTCATATTTTTCGAACACAACGCCCCCGCAAGCCCAAATTAGCCAAACAAGCAACAAAAAAAAAGGAAAGATAAAAACTAACCTCAAGTCAGATTCCAAATATTTTTTGTTTTCGTTATTTATTGCTACATTTTTTATGACAGCCACAAAAATAACTAAAGGGTTTTAAAGAGCATTCAAAAATTGCTTGCCACATATGAAATCTATCTAAAATATACGTGTGTGTGTGTGTGCAAAATATGTTGTACAGTGATCACTGGCAAATGTGCGACGCATTTTTCAAAGAACACAATTTGTGTGGCAAACAAATATAATTACTGCAAGATGTATTGCAGGGTATTCTATAGAGAGAAGGAGAGTTGCACTTAGCGAGTGACTACTGTATTTAAGTATTTGTATTTATCTATTGGGGGTTTGTCGAAAATGCGGCGTTGATTTCAAAATTTATTGCATTTATGTGACCAGTGGACATTTTCTATAATTTTTTATATTTTGACTGGATCTTTTTTAATTTGTTGCTGCTGTCGTCGACGTTTGTGTGTGTGTGTGTGTGTTGGGTGTGTGTGTGTGTGTGTTTGTGTTGACAGGAAGTCGCCGGAATGCGTTTCGTTCAAGAGAATGCGAATGCGAATAGTCGACTCATATCATAAGTATAATTAGGTAGTTGCCTTCTATTTTTTGCCCATTAAATGCCAATTTTTTTTTTATTTATTTTTTGTTGCTCGCTACACTGCCGGCCAATATAATGCACATGGCCTTAAATGCGTCACAGTCTGCAGAGCAAGGAACAAAAACCAAAAAAAAAAAAAACAAAAAACAAATAACAAACAACAAATAAACAATCGATGTGCTCACCTTTTTAGTTAATTGTTGCTGCTGCCGCTCGAATTTGCTTTTGTTTTCTTTTTGATTTGTCTAATTTATGTTTATATACATAGATTTTGTAGTTAGAATTTGTTTAGGAATTGCGTTAGTTATTTATTAATTACGTATTTTAATTATTGATTTATTGACTTTTTGCTACATTTGACACATTTAAACGCACACACGCACACACATTAATTTGATTTCTTTTGATATTATGCGAATTTATCTAACCACACACTTTACATGCTATGTTATGTATGTGTATGTGATGTATGTACATTAACAGGGCTGTTATTGTTGCTGTTGTTGCTGCTGCTTTGCCTGCTGCTTCTGCTGCTGCTGACGTTGTGGTTGAGGTTTTGCTTGTAATTTGCAATGTTGCTGCTGCTGTTGCTGTTGTTGTTATTGAAAATATTTTGTTTTTATATTGTAGGAATGATTTGAGTACAGGAACGCTAGCTACATACGCTTGTGTGTATGCATGTGTATAACTGTTTATATGTTGTGTTAAGTTATTTATTTGCTTAGGCTGTTTTTTCTTCTTTATTTTTGTTGGCTTGTTTGTTGTTTCTATTGTTGCTTGCGGCGTCTGCTTTTTGCTTACAATAGTTAACTTGGTCGGATTTAAATTTAAAAATATATTTACATATGCATTTCGTTCTACATATGTGTTAGATAGATTTGTAGTAGATTTTTGCGTTTTGTTGTTGTATTTTGTAATGCGACGATTTTGCGCGCGGACAACGGCGACAACGAAACGAACTGAGACGCACGCAAAGTTACACTGCGGCCGACTTGAATGTTCCATATGAAAGGTATGGCAATGCTTGAACATTCGACGACGCTGTGGTTGCTTGCGTGCGCGTGTGTGTGTGTGTTGTATCTGTGTGTCGTTCGCGCGCTCTCTCTCTCTCTCCCTCTCTCTCTCTCGCTAGCTCGCTCGCTCGCGCGCTGTCTCACTCGCTGTCTGTGTGCGCGCGCTGTAAATCAGACAACAATTGTTTTGCGCTTTTCGCCACAACAACAACTGCGATGGCGACAGCAGCAAGAACAACAACAACAACAACAGCAAACACAATAATTATTAAAATAAAACGCAGACGAGCGACAGACAAAACAACAGCGCAGCCGCCGTCGCTAACCGAAAGCTTCACATTTAGCCGTTCCATTGCCAAAGCGTTTCAATGCGCGCGCGCGCTCTCTCACTCTCTCTCACGCTCTCTCACACATATGCACGCACACCATTAACGCTCAAGCATGCGACAGCCAAAAGCAACAACAACAACAACAACAGCATCTGCAATAACAACAACAACGTGCAGCCGGTTTTTGATTGTAGTTTCAATAAAAAGGCAAATGCAAAGTGGTTTGGTGAGGAAATATGCCAAAACTTACACTTAAAATCTAAACATCATGTTAAAATAGAAGTGGAAGGGGGTGGGTTACATGCCCTACTATTATGTGAGCGC
This sequence comes from Drosophila lacicola, assembly GCA_035045355.1. Classification (NCBI taxonomy): domain Eukaryota; kingdom Metazoa; phylum Arthropoda; class Insecta; order Diptera; family Drosophilidae; genus Drosophila; species Drosophila lacicola. The sequence continues at coordinate 2,735,298 of JAWNPB010000133.1, forward strand.
TGTTAGTTTAATTCTTTATCCCATTGTTTCCGAGCGCTGGTCAAACACGCTCACGACTAGGTTTAAGCATTAACTAAATCTGCTTGCGTTTGGCTCTGTGTTGTTTTTTTTTCCTCTTGCGATCTCTCTTTTCGCCTGAAAATGAGACAAAACTACTCTTCTGTTAAAAACGAAACATAGTGAACGGACGAAACGCGCGCGCTCTCGCGCTTTACCGAGTCCAGTCTCTCTCTCGCGCCGTTTCACATTTAACAGCGTAGCTTACATTAACAGCGCTGCAGCTGCTGCTGTTTAACAGCAGCAAGTGGCTATGGGCTTTAACAGTTGTTGCCGTTCCATTCCAATTGCGTCTGCTGTGACATTATTCTAAAGCGGACAAACAAACAAACATATGTATTTACTTAATTCATCTCCTAACTGTTGTCTATATATGCAGTTCAGCTTGTATGTGCCTGTGTGTGTGTGTGTGTGCATGATTATTTGTTTCGCCCAGACGCTTGTCTAAATACAATTAATGCATGCAGGTGTCACTGTTGTTGTTGTTATTGTTTTTGTTGCCGCTGCTTCTAGCAAAATGAGTTTCACTGTCAGTCGCGCTGCCGTTGCTGTTGCCATCGCCGCCGCTGCCTCTGCCGCCGCCGCCGCCGCCGCCGCCGCCGCCGCTGCTGCTGCTGTCTTGAGCCGCCGTGCAAAGTCCGAGAAATTAAAGTGTCAGACAGCCGCAGCCAGCTGTAGACGGGCGAAGGGCTGTGCGGCTGTGCGGGGGCGGGCTGGGTAAACCGCACGTTAATTAAGTTTATTTATGCAGCAACATTTTTGTTGTTGCCGCTGCCTTTTTTTTGTTTTATTTTTTGTTTTTGCTTTATTTATATTTTTAATGATATGAATCACATGTGACATTCTCATTTGATTATTGCCCCAATGCAAAAAAGTAGGAAAAAAAAACCCGCCCCGCCGCCAGATCACAGTGGGTCGAAGTGTCTGCCGATCGGTACCAGGTCCGGTCGCTCCTCAAGTTTTTTTTTTTGTATTTTTTGTTGTCTTGGCGGCCTTTTGTTTTCTCTGTCTGCGCTTTGTTGTTGTTGTTGTTGTTTTGGTTTAAAAATAGCCTCAGGCAGCTACTAAAATATATTAGCGCGTCTATAAATTGTTTTTAACGTTTTGGTTTTTATACCCAGCTACCTTTGAGTGTCCAAAAAGGGTAGTCTAGCGGGGCAAGAGGTGTGTCTGATGGCTTTGAAAAGTATCTCATAGATACTATCTATGTAGCTTAAGTGAATTCGCACGCTGCCAACCAAACCTCGCTGTGAAAACCGAGCAGTGTTGTTAACTGTCGAAAGAAAGTGGTCGAATGCAGTGTTGAAAGCAGATTTACTAGCTTTATAAACAATAATAGCTATAAATTGGTTTTGCCGATATTTTAGTTTGTTTAAACATTCAGTTGTTTCCGGCTGACTTTCTCTGAAAATAGCTGGAAAATAGCTAAATTGGCAACACTGAAACTACTGAGCTACTTTCTATTTATATGGTTCTTAGTACTGCTCTTTCTGTCTGACGTTCTCTCAAAATAGTCATATATAGCTAGAAAATAACTGAATAGCTGACAACACTGAAACTGATTCGCTTTCTATGCAGCTATATTAGCATCTTTTTTTTTGTAACACAAATTGACTATAGAGAGGGTTTATAGTTTTTTATAGTACTTTGATTTCCTTCAAATTTCAACTGTTTTCGGCTGACGGTCTGTGAAAATAGTCACATTTAGCTAGAAAATAGCTGAATTGCCAACAGTGAAATGCGCGACTTTCTATGTAGCACAGTGAAAGCTCTCTTGAGCGGACACCTAAGGTTACAGTTGCAGAATATTATTTAGGATTTTTGAAGCTCTTCTTTTAAGCATAAATATTTTACATATAAATGTATATAATTCTTATATATATTAATATATATATTAATTATTTAAACCCTCAAAAAAATAGCAAAATTATGAACATTTTTGAGTTAGATGAGGGTCTATTTGAAGATTGGTTATAATAGTTTCAATGATAATCTACTTGTTAGACACACACCTTCAGTTTTTAAGATGAAATAGAACCCGAAACTTAATGCTTTAGAGGTGCTTAACATAGGGCTTACTTAAGTCAAGTGTTGTCATCTTAAGCCTTTCAGCCTAATCTCTTCTTTTCGTTGTTTTACACCTTTATATATATCCCTTTATTTGCGGTTTCATAGTAAGTTGTCTCACTTTGCCGATTTCTGAGAACTGTACTTCAAAAAACGCCCCTCGCCTGGCTGGCCCAGCCCCTAAACCTCGAAATTGTCACAGTTTCGGCTTGTTTTGTATTATTTTATTTTACCTATTTTTTTTCTGCTTACTGTTGCTCCGTGACGACGACAACAACAATTGAGACAACTTATCATGAAGTGCTAATTAACATTGTCTGGTCTGGTCTGGTCTCGCCATATGCAGTACCTGTCTGGCGACCTACCTGCGGTTACTAAGCTCAACCTGCTGGCCCCAGCCCCATTCACCACCCCCATCCACCCCCCACCCCACCCACTGGCACACAGGCGAAACGCTGCCGTCAGTCGACAGTCGAAATACCAAAAAAAAAAAAAAAAAAAAAAAAAAACAACCGCAACTCACCCAAAACTGGCACTTGGTAGCGACGACGTCTGTGTTTGCTTTGGCGCACAATGCGAACGAGCCAAAAAAAATAAAAAGTACAAAATACAAAAAAAATGTACATGCCAAAAAAAATAAAAATACACGACAAGTACAGACACTGAGCAAAATACTAGACGCAGGCGCAAATGTTTTTAAAATTGTAATAAGATTGTGCTAAATGGTGAAAATTTGGGATCAATTCTGCGCAATTGGCGGAGATATAAAAATCTTTTAGGGTTGGGCTGATATAACTATGGTGTCAGGAATATATTTGTTAATTTGACTATAAAGATTAAAAAGATCTTTGGATTAATCCTACTGAGGGTACATTTCTTAAAGTCTTACTTTAAACTGGGAGTTTATACCTCCTCAAGACTCAAGGTAAAAATATCACTAAAGTTTCATATATTTATAACAATTAAATTAAAAAAAGTCACTTTATCCTTGTTTTATTAAAGTAAAACTAAGTACGATCATGCTGTATAGATAAAAAAAAATTAGGATTAATCTTCAAATAAATCTTGTAAAAATCAGTCAAAGCAAGCTTAGCACAGTAATTAACTTACTTTTCTACCTATTCAGTTTTGATAAGCTTTAAAATTCCCTTCAAGAGCTTTTCAATTACATTTAATACGAGAGCTTTAAGTTACTTTTCGACTTAATAAGCTTCCATGGACCTTAAAGTTCCCTTTAATAGCTTTTATATCGCATTCGATCTTAAAGCTCCAAGTTAATTTTCGGCTTATTAGGTTTAAAGGGCCTTCAGGTTCCCTAAAAGCGCTTTAAAGTCACATTTAATATTTGGGCTTTTATGAAGCTTTTCATCTGAACCTTAGCTTTAAAGTCTGCGACGAGTTGTTGCTTAAAGCTCAACTTTGAGCATCTTGTAATAATCTTAAAGCTCAGCTAGAAGCTTTGAAAAGCATAGAGCTTTCAATATTCAATACAGCTTTAGGATCTTTTTAAATCAAAATTTAAGCTTATATTAATATAAATGCCCCTCAGGTAAATATTAGGTCTAAAAAAAGCTTTCAAGTCCAACTTAAAGCGCACATTCACTCTCTCCAATAAGTGTTCTTTTTTGGCACCCAATTTTTCTGCCAGTGTACTCAAATATATACATTTTGAAACGCGGCCACAAACGGCGAGACATTTGTTTATGTTGATAATTTAATAAGAGCACCGCTGGAGGCAATATGTGTGGCAAGGGGAGCACGTGAAAGGGGCAACGGGGGGGGACACAGAGCCACAGATGAGCCAGTTGTTGTTGCGGGCGTCACACGTGACGTATGCGCAATGCCCGCCGCCTGCAACTTTTGCCAATGAGCGATTGCGAGCTGTGGTTGCTGCTGCACGTTAATTTGTGAGCACTTGCGCGGCATGCCAAGGTCGGGTTTGTTGCTGTCGTTGCTGTCTGCATTTATAAATAAATTCGCTGTGTGGCAAATAAATAATTAAATAGATATGCATACATTGTGGGGCGATCGTTGTAATTAAAGGCGCGCATGTCGTATACGTAATTTCAATCCCCCTTCCCTTCCCTCTTAAAAAGAACCCCAACAACAGCGCAGACCCACGGCAACGATCCTCGGGCCAAAGCTCCTACAAAAAAAAAAAAAATGAAATGAAATGAAATAAAAAAGAAATTCAACCGCAGTCAACGTTGTTGTTGACACTTTTGCTGTTAGTCATTATTTGTTGTTGTTGTTGTTGTCGTTGTTGTTGTCGTTTTTGTTGTTGTTGTCGTTTTTGTTGTTGTTGATAAGCAGACTGTGTCGAGACAACAAAAGACGCAGACGATTGCCACTTGCGCACAAATATACAAAGTATGTCCCCACACACACACACACACACAACCAAACACACCCAAGCACACACACACACACAGACTGATTTGCATGTGCCCCATTGTTGTTGCTCTGATATTTTTAGCCTACCGTCAGCTACTTGAGGCAGCTGCAACTGCCTGCAAAAAAAAGGAAAGAGTAGCCAAATGCCACAATTGCATTCGCAATCGCAATCGCAATTGCATTTTGTCGGCAACGGCCCAGACAATGTGTCTAGTCATTCAGTCAGTCAGTCAATCAGTTGATGCACTCGATAAGGCAGCTGTCTCTCTCCCTCTCTCCCTCTCTCTCACTCTCTCTGTCTAACGCGCTCACATGAATCACATGATGAATGACTTTTGCTGTTGCATTGAGCAATCGCTGAATGCATTGATTAGGGCTCCATTTGTAATGCTGAGCATCCAAAAAAAAATCACTCTAAATGAACAAACAATAGAGAGCAAGACAGAGAGAGCGAGACGGGTATGGTCAGTAAAAAGAGAGCGCATGACTTTAGCCATCAATCATAAGCGTTAAGACAGCCATTGTCTGGCTGATAGCAACTGCAACAGGTTTTCCCCTTTAGATACTATGGAATATATAATGTAATTTTAGCTGAAATTTAAGAATCTTACAACACAAAATTTACCGTTTTTCTATAGCTAACTGTTTGGAGAATAATTATAATAAATAATATAAAAATTTCTTTTCATTTTTCAGCACTTGTGATGGATTTCGTCGAAATAATTTATAATATTGTGGGGTAAGTCAGACGTTAAATATATTTATAGTATATCTTATCTTATCAATATATAAATCTTCACTCATTTGTAAATTTTCCAACACTGAAATTATTCTTAATTAATTTACCAACACTTACAACTGTTGCTTACGTTGTAATTTATGCAATATCCTACAAGATTTATATTTTCATTTAATAACACCAAAAGTATTCTTCGGGAATTTACCAACACTTACATATGGTAAATTGACAGCTTTGTAATTTGTGCAATATTCTATGCGTCTTATATTTATATTTCAATTATTACTGGTTCATTTGTGTTCATTTGTTTAGTTGCCAACAAAATCAATATACTTAGTTCATTAACCAACACTTGCATTCGCTGCCAGACTTGTTGTATTAACAATATTTCAATTGTTTTCTATTTCTATTTGAAGTTACATATACATTCTCTGCACTCATTTGCTAAACTTTTTTTGTTGATTTACCAACACCGACCCAAAAAATAAGCGATTCTTAATTCATTTACCAACACTCGTACGCGCTTCTAATGTTGTCACCTGAGCAATAAATTATATTTCGCTTATTTGTATTTATATTAATTGCTCGCTCATGCACATTTACTATCCCAGCTTATACGCTGAGCACCTGTAGTTAATTTACCAACACCTTAACAAACTGTAAGTTAATTTACCAACACTCAACCCGTGGCAATGTCGCCTTCAACTGTAACCTTTAAGCTTGTACGTCATTAATTACTTTCTCTTGGACACATTTTCTTACTCATGCCTTGGTTAAATCGATTTACTTTGATCTTTCAATGCAAAATTTCCTTAAAGGAAGCATTTAATTATGCCATTTATCCATTGTACAAGGGGCACAATGGGCAGCGCCTGCTAATGAATTTTCAATGCGTAGCTCAATGGAGCTCATTAAAGGCACGATGAAAGCCAACAATGGCCAGCCCAGCCAAACGGCAACCCGGCTGCAGCTCTGAGTCATAACTCATTGAACTTTTGCCGGCAGCCGACAATTGCAACGGGCAACGGCCACCGTCAGCAACAACATAAAAAATGTCAATCAGCGCCAGCTAACTGATTCCAACCCGATCCCAGCCCCTCTATAGTCGTCATGCTCCGAGCGTGATGACGCCTTAAGCACATTAGAAGCGACGCCAAGTGCTGTCAGCAGCCGGCAGAGTCGTAAATGTGGTAATAATAGTCGTCGCCGTGGGGCCCATATTGGTGGGTGTCGAAAGGCAAGACATAAATGTCGAAACATATGTTTAGACGTTGCTCCTCCTTTGTCCAGCACAGCACAGCACAGGACAGGTCTATTACCAAGTGCTGCTCATCGTATATGCCGGGAATATTAGACACCCAACGCCAATGGCTTTTGTCTCGTTTATGTCTATGTCCATGTGTGTGGTCCAGACGCGGGGCATCTGCTGTAGCTAGCTCGTAAATGGGAAAATATGAAACGCTCAAATGCTTGCCTGCACTTTACAGTTTGTTGTTTAGTTCATTTTGTCAGTGTTGGATAACTAACAAAGTGATTCAGCTTTAAGAACTAAAAATGCAATAAGGCTTCCATGTTCTTTAAAAGCTCCTTTCATGGATTAAGGTGTTGTTATCAAAGTAAATGTAGAATTAATATATTAAGATTTATCGTATAAGATGATTTTATTTCTCTGATTACCTAATATCAAGTGTCGTGAGCTTTTGAAAGCATTCTTTAAATTGTTTGTCTTCTTTTCAAATGAAATTAGGTTCTTTTAAATAACTTACACGTTTTTGTTTAAGACTGACTCGCACAGTAAATTTTATGTCTGTGATTAATCGAAAAATAAAGTGATATTTAAATGTCTAATGTCTTTATCATCTCTGAAAGCTATTTGCCACTTAAGCAAGCTTTAGGCTTCAAATCGTAAAAGATTTCGAATCTTAAAAGATTCCCTTTAATATTCTAACACTATTTTTAGTCAGTAAAGCTTTCATGAGCTTTTGAAAGCTTTTATTTGTGGTTCTTCAGATTTCTTTCAGGCCAACTTCAAGTCACAAAGACATTCCGTGAACAATTGCTTGCTTGATTTAAACAAAATGTCAATAAAGCTTTAATGTGCTTTTGAAAGCTTTTGCTTAATGAATGAAATTGACTTCTTACAGAGAACACACGCTAACAATGACATTTTCTGAAATTCCGTGATTAATCAAAAAGCTTGATTCATTTAAAGCAAATGTCATTGTAGCATAACTAGTCAAAGAGCAAGCAATATAAAGCTGATTACATTTAATATGATGACAAATGAATAAGGAGGGAAAGGACAACGGCAGCAGCCAGGCAAAAACAGCAGCCAGGCAAAGGCAGGAAGCCAACAAGGTAAAGGATACCCAGGACGAGTCAGACAAATCGAAAAACTGGGAGGGGCGCACAAATAAGGTGCTGAAAGTCAAAGACTTGTGCTAACCATAATAGACAACGTGCTCATTATACAAATTGCACCGAGCCGAAAGACAACCCAAGATGAAGCAATTGTAGGGCCTGAAACCCTTAGCTAAAGAAGGTCTCGGTCTGGTCTGGACTGGTCTCAGTCTGGTCTCGGTCTCGGTCTGGTTTGGTCTGGTCGGGATGATGTTGACTTGGTGAATGAAGCGTTGACGGAATGACAGAATTCTTAAGAGAAAACACTCGACACAATTGGACAACGGACACAAACGGACAAAACAACCTGAATTCAAATTCAAATGAAGCTGAAGCTGAAAGCTAAAAAGAATCTATTAAGATATTATCAGTCGGAGACCGAGGGCTAAGGAATGAAACTGCATGCGGTGGCAACTTGGGAGGGGGGGAAAGGGTTTAGGGTTGGGGCAAGAAGTGTAATCAGTGCGACGAAAAGCCGTGCAATTGTTGCAGACGTCAATTTGGGTCGGGGCAGCAGACAGAGAGGGGTAGAAGAGAGAAAGAGAGAAGAGAGGAGAGACTGCAGAGCCACAATTGCGGCCATTAGTGCAGAGGCGTGCTGTGAGCAGGGGCAAAGGGGTTTACAGAGAGGGAACTGTGACGTATCAACCCTTTTGTTGCAGTAGACATTTTTCGTATGACAACGACAAATATTTGCCGGATAATATGAATAACAAAGCAGGGCGGTCGCTGGAAAGGTTAGGGGGTGGATTGGGGGGAGGGCAAAGGGTGCTCAGTGCTCAGACTAGGCAGTCAGGCAGCCAACCTACTTAAGCCAAGACCAGGCACAGACCAGACCCAGACCCGGCACAGACCAGACCCAGACTCAGACCCAGACCCGACCCAACCAGACGTTGACTACAACTTAAACTAAAAGGCCGCCTGGGTAAAGTTGTTGTCGTTGTTGTTGTTGTTGTTGCTTGTTGTCGCCGGTGTCTGAGACGCAGACAACTTCAAAATGGAGCTGGAAACTGTTTTGTGCTGGGGAGTAAGCAGGTTGTAGGCTGCAGGAGAGAAGCGGAGCGGAGCGGGGTGGAGGAAACCCAGACGTAGACGAATTGCTGACTGACACAAAAGTGCTTTTGTTGCAAGGTTTAATGAAGAAGCCAGAGGAGAGAGCAGACAGAAGCGGCTAGCAAGAGCAAGAGAGAGAGCGGGAGAAAGAGTGATAGAGAGAGAGAGAGGGAGATTTGTGAGCGAAAGAGAGCGCAAGGAGAGCAGCTGTGTGTGTGGACGCAACTCATCGAATTATCCATCCATTCAATGTCCTGTGAAATGCACTTCAGGGCAGGACACAGACTCGGGCCCAGACGCTCGTGACACAAAGCTAAATGCTGCGACACCCGAATTGTAGGCACAGCCCGATGTCCCATAAGCTCGGCCCCTGGCAGAGCATGTCAAAGTCTGTAGCCCAAAAAAACAATAAAAAACCAAAAAAAAATAAATAAAAGGAGACAAGAAAGAAAAACAACAAAATGTATGCGCAAGCTCAGGCGACTGCAGCGGCGAGCGAGGCTGCACGACTAAGAGATACCCTCCAAACAGCTGCCACAGTATTTATGCCCACCTCAGATCACTTTAGGCAGCGGTTGATTGTATCAAAACTGGAGAGAAGTGAGGCATTCTGACTTATAAGGAAATATTTCTCTTCTTTGAAATATTCTGCTTCCGAATATCGATATATGTATCGATAATGTTGCATGGTTTATCGATAATATGATATAAACTAGATCTGCTTATGTGAAATACTCTGCTTCTGCATATCGATATGTGTTTCGATAACATGGTATGGTTTATCGATAATATATAGATATATAGATTTATATATATAGATATAGATATATATATATATAGATATAACTATAGATAAACCTAGATCTGCGTATGTGAAATATTCTTCTTCTGATCATCAATATGTGTTTCGATAACATGTTTTGGCTAACTTTGTATAGTTTGTCGATAATATGAAATAAACTAGATCTACTATGCTATATGAGAGTCTTATTGCCAAATTATAGGCCTTTTGTCTCACCCGAAATATAGGTCCACCTTTCGACTCGACTGTTGATGCTGATAGGGAATAATTTTCTACTTAACTAGAAGGAATTATCCGTCGCTGGGTTCAAAAAATGCGCCAGCTTTAAGCAGATACAAAGTAGCTGCTAAATTTGAGCCAGCGACTTCTCGCTTTGTTGTTGTTGTTTCTTTTATACAAACTTTGACCTCCGATTTTAGGTCGAATTGCCCAAAACGACCCAAACAAAAGCTTTATTTGCGTTCATCATCTATCAGGAAAAGTTCCTTTGTGTATTTAGAGAGACTGCAACTTCATGGGATCCTCTTTTAGTCGCACTCAATCTTTACAGGGTATTAAAAACAAAATAAATGCCAAGCCCAAGCGATTGCATACAGGCAAAAAAATGCATGCTGCGCTCGTTTAGCCCTTCTTCCTCTCGCCCTGCCCCGTACCCCGCACCTCTTACTGATGGTTTCCAGTTTTTGCCCTGCTGCTGCTCCGGCTGCTGCTCCGGCTGCGGCTGCTGCACTTCAGACGCTGCTTTGTTGCAGCCAAGAGCGCCGTCAACGGCGGCGGCCAACAATCGACACACGCAGACAGACAGACAGACAAAGTGAGAGCCAGGGGTGACTGCTGCAGTTGTGTGTGGTGGTTGGGCGAGGGAGGGGTAGAAGGTGTGGAGGGGAGGGATATATGCAGGCCAGACCGTGGCACAGACAAAACAATATGTTTGTTTGGATTATATCGGAGCTGCGCCGCGCTGCGACACGGACGCGACGCGACGCGTTCTTTGTATGCGCAAACAATTGGAGCAGGCGGAAGTTGGATGACGGCGGCGACGGGGCGGCACAGCACAACAGTGGAAGGGGGAGGGGCAGGTGCAGGGGCAGGACTGAGTGCAGCCGACGCGACGGTTGTCCCGGGCAACCGCCAGAGGAGTGCCAGAGTCGCTTGGTGCATTTCCCCCCCCTCCACCTGCCCCCCCTACCCCCTTCGGCGTGTACCCATCAAGTGCCCAGTCACGACTGCGTCTGGGCAGAGAAGCACCTTGAAAGTTTTTCGCCTTGCGCCTTGATTAACTGTCAGTGCCTGAAAAGTGATTTAATCAAGGATCCAGCCACAAAACTGGCGGCAACATGTGCGCCATATGGCTAACTGACTGACTAACTGACTGTGGCTCCAGCTCAAGCTCAAGCTTCAGCTCCGGCTCCGGCTGCAGCTTCGGCTCGGGCCCATCAGACCAACGACCACATCAATCAACTTGAGACTCAAGTGTGCCGGGGCAGGGACGGGAACGGGGACGGGGACGGCACCAGCCCTGTCGAAAAACCACTTGCATCTGGAGTGAAGTTGTGGAGCTCTCGCTGGCATCATTTAGCTGCCCTCTTGGACTGCATCTAGCAGCAGCTGGGGCAGCTAAGGCATCTGGGCATCTCTTCACCTCAACATGTTGCGCGCGCTTTTTGGGCGTCTCTCTGTTACCCTGCAGCCTGCAGCCTGCAGCCTGCTGGGCTTGACATGGCAATCTACGCTTTCAGTGGGGCATCCACAATTGTCCAGGTGGACTATGAAAATTCAATTAGAGTTTCCAAAGCAAGGCTGCAAATTCGGCTTGAGCCCAACGATGGTTTGAACCCGCAACCACGAAGAGAACCGAACCTTAAACCAAGCCAGATGCCCGAAAACAAACATCTAGCAGAGACCAGAACCGAAAAATTATTATTATGGTTATTTTTAGTATTACTATTATTATTATTATTATTATTATTATTATTTTTATTTTTATATTATTATTATTATTATTATTATTATTATTATTATTATTATTGTTATTATTATTATTATTATTATTATTATTATTATTATTATTATTATTATAATTACTATTATTATTATTATTATTATTATTATTATTATTATTATTATTATTATTATTATTATTATTATTATTATTATTATTATTATTATTATTATTATTATTATTATTATTATTATTATTATTATTATTATTATTATTTATATATTTATTACTATTATTATTATGGCCTCTGGCTTAGACAATACTACATCCATACATAAACCTGGGACTCGAACCTGAATCTGCGTTGTAAATTTGCCTAAATGAGTGGGTCACGTGAAGATCTCATTAACCGAAGACTGCTTTACAATTTAATTTGTTGTTGCTTTTAAAATAAATATTCAACAATGCTAGTAAGCTATCAAGTAGCAGGCACTTTGAATACCCTATAAAATTTTTATCATATGTTTTAAGTGTGCTTTTTATCTTGGGAAATCTTCTTAAGGATCGAAAGTATGGAACTGAAGCATGTCTAAATGTAGGACCTTTACACTTGCCATTGCCGAAAATTCTCTCCTTAATGTACTCAACAATTGTCTTAAATGTTCAGGCCAAATATAGATTAAGTGCGCTGGATGTGGAAGGGTGAAGGACGCAATTCCGTTAGCTGTTGTCAACTGAGCTTTACTATGTATGTAGCGAAGCCTATTTACTTATTATCCTATTAAATAAGCTGGCGAACAAAATGTGCGTCCAGGCGCAAAAAGGGAGAGACAGCCGAAATAAAGCTTAAGGACGAGCACTCTTATACCTGGGCCGAAGGATACACAAGTGTCTCATTAAAAGAAATAAAGACAAGTCCTTAAAGTCAGTCGACACAAGAAACAGGAGGCACAAAACACAAAACGAAGACGAGAGCCGAAACATGAGCGACTTCAAGGACAACTACGAAAAGAGAACAACAACAACAACAACGGGAACAACAACAACAACAACTACAACTCCAACAAAGAGTGCCAAAAAATCAACAAAAATGCGCTATTAAGGCAATTTGATGTGGCTGCCCTCATTCCGCCCCCTCCCCCCTCTTCGAGGAACCACGCGCCTGAATGTCCCCAGCGCGGCATATCGCCCATCATTACAGCGTCTCCGGCTCAGACAGCGTCAGGCAAAGTGGCTCAATGTCAGACACAGACACACACTCACACAAACAAACTGATTCAAATGTTCACACACACACACACACACACACACACAAACAGACTTTGGGCACTCGCTCTCTCTCTCTCATTGCCGCTCTCTCTTTGCCGCTGCAGCTTAAATGCATGGGCATACAAAGCTCTCTGCCTAAGCGCTGCCGCAAAAAGGGATAGCCAATGTCAAGGCAGACGACTGTGCTCTTCCTCTCCCGCTTCCACACTCTTGTTCGTTTGTGAGCGCGTGTGTGTATGTGTGTGCGCTGTGTGCTGTGTGCAGCAGACGCAATGAAACAAAATACCGAAATTCTATGCGTGACCTTGAAAAGTATTCCTTGGTTGCTGTTGTTGTTGCTGTTGTTGTTGTTTTTGCCGGTCTGCGTCGGTGGTTGTTTGTGTAGCTTTTGCGGCTGCGGCTGCTGCTGTCTGGTGTTTGTCGTCGCCGTCGCTGTCGACGTCGTCGTTGATTTTGTTGTTGTTGCCGTCTGCATTTTCCTTGTTGTCTGCGCACAATTTGTGTTGCTGCTTTTTATTGTTGTTGTTGTTGTTGTTGTTTTTGTTGCTGCGTTTTAACTTTTTTTCGTATGTTTGAAGTTGGCTTTTTTTTTTATTGAACGCGCCACAAAAATTGTAAAGGCAAATGCGACTTTGACGTCGACTGCGAGCCGTCCGCCTCTCACGACTCGACTCAGAATGTGTGTGTGTGTGTGTGTGTGAGTGTGAGTTGGCTGCATTTTGACGTCAGACGCCTAGGGACTATGGCGGGGCAGCGCAGCCCAGACATGCAAAATAAAAGAGATGAAAACAAGTACGGAGTAAGCTTCAGTCCGAGGGTGCACAGCCTGGGAGATACTCTGTAATCAGGTTGTATTCATGTAACAATAAATTTAAGAGCACTAAAATAAACCAAAAGTCAAGCAAGAGGGAGCAGGAAAGAGAAAGAAAATTAAGAGTAAATAGGCGAGAGAATGAGTGAGGGAGAAAGAGGGGGCAGCAACAGAGCGAGTTGAGGATTAAGAGACAGAGCATAGAAGAAAGAAAACGTCATTTATTGGCCTTACCTTAAGTTCATGAGAATTGCAAAGAAAGGCGAATATAGATTTTGGGCTTACACTTGGCTAGATTGACTTAATATATACCCATTAAGAAGGAAAACCTTATAGGCTCGTTTTTATTGCCCCTCGACTGTTATGAAGAGTTGTAAATCTTTCCTATGCCCCCTTTTATGCATTTGTAATAGCCACAGGGTATAATGAAGATGCGAATCCGAAAAACGTTTCGTTTCGTTTTGTGGGTTACTATTTTGGTTTCAATGTGCATTAAAGCAAAGAGTATTTAACTAGCAGACAAACGCAATTAAAATCGGGAATGTTAAATGAAATGAAGTGCAACAGAGAAGTTCCAGAAAAACGAAGTGAGGGGAACTCCAGATGAGGTTTCAAAGGTTCCGCTCAAGTTGTGATGTTTATCGACTAATATTGATGGCAATTGAAGCAGTTATCGATATCGACTGTAGTGCTCGCTTCAAATATCGATTAATAACAATATACTTGGAAATGTATCTGGTAATTGCAATCAATTTCAATTGCGATGGGCCTCTTCTTGGCTCGATATGCCTGATATGCAATAATTACGTTTAATAAATGCCAAAAGGTAGTTATTAGTTATGGCAGCCAGGCAGCTCCGTCTTAAGCTGCACTTATTCTAATTGGCGACCATTAAGAAAACAGCCGGGGACCCCAACGAGGGACCTCAAAGGGGGAAAATTATGAATTGAATGCCGGACAACCTGTTTTTAGTTTTATTTTTATTTTCGGAGTCCTTGTAATGACTTCTCATCTAAATATGGATGGCAGACATGCCGCGCATGCCCAGTAGCCAGCGACGGGGCAACGGATCGAATCGAATCGAATCGCATCGAATCGAATCGGATTGGATCGGTAGGGAATCGGGTTAAAGACATCGTGTCGGCTACTGCGCGGCTGCTTGTTTATAATTAGCATTTTGCGATTGCCAGCCGCTTGATAAGCCATTGTGTGAGACAAAATGCAAGATTTATAGCGACAGGATATTGAGAGATTCTTTGACCAAGGCAAGGCCCTGGGTGTGTGCACTGCCCCCCACTACCCTGGCTACCCCGCCGACAGACCATGTCTTCGCTCCGAGACAGATGCAACATCCTGTCCATAACTTTTGCTGCTTCTGCTGCTGCTGCGGCTGCTGTCGCTGAAATTGCATTGGCAATGGCGTCTGTCTGACTGTCTGTCTGCGTACCAGTTGGGGCGTCACTGTTTGCTCCACATGTTGCACGTCCGTGTCTGGCTTCTCTCTCTCCCTCCCTCTCTCGCTCTCTCTCTCTCTTTCTCCTCCTCTCTAGCTGTCTCTCTGCGCTGCTTCGTTTTACAAATGCACATAAATTTTAATGTAATCACATTCGCAGTCCGACTTGGCCCATAGCTTGACCGTCCAACTCGGACTCTGTAGCTACTCTCCAGTGTTGGCAAAGTTTGGAAAGCAAAAAAAGCTACTTTTAGCGGTTAAACAGTATTTGAAAGCGGGTAAATAAGCTTACCAGCTTCTGTAACGAATGTGTATCCCGTTAAAACGTATATGATCGAAAGATTCGCTGAAAAGTGGAATTTTAGTGTTGGAAAGTGCTGCATAATTTTACAATTTGGCATGGCTTGTCCATTGATAGATAAGACGGGTAACTTACAAACATATATCAATTTAAGTTGCGCCTACAATTGTTTTGCAAGAATTCGCTTAGAAGTTGATTGATAGTGTTGCTAAACACAGCAAACTTTTACATTTTGAGTATGGCAAGCCAACTTAATAGATATTTATAATTTATTAACAAATATATGTCAAATTAAAGTTGTGTTTTCAACTATGTTGCACGAACATGCTAAAAAAAATTTAATGATAGTGTTGGAAAATGCAGCTGATTTAGAATTTCGTTATGCTTCCCGCTTTTAATTAACTTATAACTAACAAAAGGATGCCAAATTTAAGGTGTGCCTGCGAGAATTCGCTAAGAAGTTAAATAACAGTGTTTGTAAACGAAGCATAAGCTAACAATTTAGGTTTGCCAACCCCACCAAATGTATTTTTTTATTAAAATGTGAATGTGAAATTTGTTTCTTCCACTAAGTTTAACGGATTCACTAAGAAGTTAAATGATAGTGTTGGAAAACGCAGTAATATTCTTAGATAACTATTGGGAAGCAGATGGTTAATTTAGGTTGTGCCTCGAATCTTGATGCAAACAATTATTATAAAATTAAAGAAAACCAAAAAAAGCTAGAAATAGAAGCCAGATTTTGGCGGCATTCGCAACACTGCCATCTCGGCACTGGTGAGCTGTGTCTGAGCTGCATCGCATTCAGGGATTTTGCAACATTTCATTCAATTTAATTCGAGTTGAATGCCGTCGTTCGATTGTTGGGGCACCGGCGTTTTGATTTGGCTGCGCCTGTCTGAGCGTCTGCATGCAGCAGTCGTTTGAGTCTGTGCGGAGAGGGTAGAGGGGGATTGCGGGGTGTTGCAGGTAGCAGTACACCAAGAGTCTGAGCCAGAGCCACAGCCTGCTGCTGGGTTGCCTGTCAGTTGGTCTGTCTGGACCGCTGCCTCTTCATCCCAGCGTTCGCTTTTTATTTGCCATTCGCAGTGACAGCTCCAAACGAAGGGTTTGCAACTGCAGCAGCCTTTCCTCAGGCCCCCCACTCCCCCCTCTTTGCACTGTTCACATAATTAAGTATTTTATATATGTGTGTGTGTTTTTTTTTGGCCAGCCACTTGGCCAAAAGTTGCTGCCAAAGTTGACGTGTGGAAAAGGCAGCGCAAACTTTTGTGCCAACTCATGGCCAGAACTTGGCAGACAAGTGGCTGAGTGTGCGACACTTTCTAGGACCCATTAAGGACATTGTCGGCAGCTAGTTTCAGCGTGGCGCCAAAAAGTAGGCAGCCCAATGCGACACACACACACACACACACACACACACACACACAGCCCGCTGAGTGCCTTTATTTATGCACTTTGCTGACGCGTCGCCCAAGTCCGGTGTCCTTCGCCTGGCTGAGCATCAGCCTGACCATGCTTGGGCACGCCAAAGGCTCACACAAATTTCATCGGCAAACTTTTGGTCCAAGAACAACATTTAGCCACTGTCCAGAGACTACCCAACTGAGTAATACCCTGTATACAATAGCTGTACCTCTAAAGCTGTGGATTGACGAGAGGTATTATAAAAGTGAAACAAATATGATCTGTATTTCATGTACGAGAACCTGCATTTTAAATTTGAGCAGCCCAGCTCTTATAATCTTTGAGATATGCTCAGGTGCACAATCGATATTTATCGATTTGGTTAAGTTGTAATGAAATGTGATATAAACATGTGCTGCGCTTGATGTTTAGAGTTAACCATATTCGAAATTTGTAGTTTAAAAGTAATCCCGAGAAGCGCTCAAAATATGATGCCCGAAATCGATATTTATCGATTTGGATAAACTAAAATAAATACAATTATCGATTTGCTTAAGTTATATGCCGCGTTGAAAGTATGTATATATTTAATCATGACCGAGAGTTTAAGCTCATAAGTTTTACCTATGTGAGCAAAACTGAATCCTGATATCGATATTTATCGATTTGGTTGAATAAAAATGCAAAATGATCTACACTTGTGTTGCGTAGAAAGTAAAAATTAATTATGACCAATTTGTTATTCCTAGTTTTAACTTCGAGATGCGCTCAAAAATTTAAGCCTGAAATCGATATTTATACATTTATAAAAGAAAAGTGAAAGTTATCGATAAATAAAAATTAACTTGTGCCGCGTAAAAGTACTATATATTAAATTTGATTTGGAATAGAGGCATTTTAGGACGCAAACATGTGGCTGAAGGGATTCAGCTGTTGATCCAAAAAAAAAGATGCACATACTTTACAGGGTATTCCGACAACTACGTCACTGGTCAGCATATTCTTGCCTGCCCCATTTTCCCCCGCACTTGCCGCAGCCGCCCGAAAGTTGTGCCATTTTTGGCTTTGAAAATTTGATTTGGAAAATGTGTGTGGGTCTGTAACTGTCTGTCGTCTGGGCTTTTCTTGTTGCCCTTATTTTATTTGCTCACTCCCCGCTCTGACAGCTCGACGGGCAGAAATTAATCAAGATATTAACAACCCTGCAACCCAATGAGGCGGCCAACTTTCCCTCTGTCCTTCTGTCTGTCTGTCTGTCTGTCTGGAAAAGGGTTTTTTGGCCAAGGTCAAAATTGAGTTATGAATTATTGAATAAGTTTGACGCATGGAATTTGAATTAATTTCACGCGCTTACAGTTGGGCTGGCAACCTGTTGAGAATGTGCGACAGAGAGTGTGAGAGAGACGATGAGAGAGAGAGAGAGGGAGAGAGAGGGCTGGCAGTTTGGGATCTGTTCATTAGCTGGTTCCTGGAGCTGAACTTTTAACCAATTCTGCATCAAAGGCAGCTCGTCGTCTGCTTCCACTGATTGGTTGCCAGTTAACGCCTTATCACACACACACACACACACACACACACACACACACACACACACACACATACACGCACACAATCAATGCTGTGTTGATTATGCAATAATACAAAAAAGAAATTGCAGACACAGCCAGACAAAAAACTTCAAAAACCCGTTGCTCCCCTACCAATTGCCCCCCCCCCCCCCCCCCCCCCCTTAACGGCCGCCCACCCGTCGACCCGAATTGCAGGCGAAACTGTTTGTGATTGTGTCTCGACGAAAACGCATGAAATGTTCGCCCACTCAAGGGTCGCAGACACACGTGAAAAGGGGGGCGGGGGGTCGCATGTGCATCAGACAAAGGAGTGTGAGAAGTCTCAATCTCTCTCTCTCTCTCTCTCTCTCTCTCTATCCCCCCTCTCTCCCTTTCGCTCTCTTCGGCCGCTGTCTGCGCTCACAGCGTGCTCCTTTGTGCAGGCAACAGAAAATAAAGTTTATGACTTTGACTGCCGACGGCGACGCCGCCGCCGCTGCTGCTGCTGCTGCTGCGGCTGTCTGCACCGGCGACGACGTTGGCGGCGTCTATTATTGTCGATTTTGCATTGTTGCTGGCACTTGAGGCTGCGCACAGTGGGTCAAATCACTCAAAACTGTGCAAGCCATGGAACTTGAATGGAATTATTCTTGCATAGTGCCAACTTGTTAGAAATTTCTAGTTAGTTTCCAATTGTGTTCATGGAACTAGTTCATTTGCATTGTTATTGCGCACAGTGTGGCAAAGGACTCGAAAGTGGAACAGTTCTAGAGCTTGATAAAAGGAATTGTATAAGTGTACATAATTGTTTGTAGTATTTTGTAAGTTTTTAGTTCAAGAACTAGTTCATTTGAATTGTTATTTGTCAACGAAGCTGAGCACAGTGAGGCCAAAGCAGACAAGCGCTTTAACTTGACTTATGATATTTTACCAAGTCGTTCTTATGTACATTCTTGTAATTTTTCACTTGTTCACAGAACTAGTTCGCATCTATTATTGGATAAGTTTAATCTCTTAGAACTTTAAATTTTTGAGGAAGTTAACATATATTCTGTTTTTCAGCTTCCACTTGGCTCATAAAATGAAACTTTTTACATGCACAGCTTGCTGAATGAATTCCACTGCCCATCATTCAAGTCGTTTTGAATGATGGCATTTTCACAGTCATCATTTACACGTGTGCTACAAATTACCATGTACTTGAGTACAGATATTCAAATTTATATTTATGTTTAAGCACCTCTTCAGGTGTATTTTAATTATTAATCAAAATGAAATTAAATGAATATTCATACTGTTCATCGCATTCAGTCGCAGTTGCTTGGCAATATTTATCATTCAGCTAAAGCAACTAACTAGTAACTGGTTCTTGTCTTTATTTAAATAAGCAAGAGACTTGAATGGTGTTTGTGTAACATATGCCTTATCAGTTCTCTATCATTCGCTTGATAAAAGCAATATACAGCTTATAGAAATCAGACTAAGATCTGGTTCCAAAATGAACTAACTACTAAAAAGCAATGGCTTTAGAGTAGTTCTTCCGATTCTTTACTCAATTGAACTACTTTGCTAACTATATTCGACTGGGTAGTGATTCTTTTTTATATAATTGATGATTTCATTTTTAAATAGCCAATTATAATTTTTACCTGAACTAGTTCTTGGCTCTGCAGTCGACTCAAATGAACGACATTTTCATATATTTTTGCCTCTTCTATGCTTCTCTTTTGCTCTCTTTTGTCTAGCCAAATGAACTGACTACTATACAGCAATGGAGTTTGTTCACATGAACTATTTGAGAGCTTTTACATTTCTAAATGAACCAATATGAAGTTGCACCCGGCTCCATTTTCACTAGTTCCCTTTGACTGTTACTTGACTCTAAATACATCCATTCTTACTAGTTCCTGGTTCTCTTATCTCCAACCAAAGGGATTAGCTACCAAATTGCAATGGAGTCTGTTCACTTGAACTATTTGACAGCTTTTACATTTAATAAAATGAACAAGTAGTTGCACCCGGTTCAATTCCAACTAGTTCTTTATCCATTAAACTTTTACTTCTATATTTACTAGTTCCTGGTTCTCTTTTGTCTACCAAAATGAACTACTAGAACGAGTTTGTTCACTTGAACTATTTGCTAACTCCAACAATTGTCAAATGAACCAAGAGCGAGAGAACAGCTCGCTTAATTGTAACTAGTTTTTGAGCCTATTTTTTTGGTCTAACTCCTTCGCTAACTGTAAATAAAACGTAAAAAAAAGAAGAGCCCGCACTCTGGCGCACTCTAGCGGCGACATGAGCAAACACTTCACACACACACAGAGGCACACACCGATTGGGCCTTTGCCGCCGGCGGGCACTCTAAATACACGACACGAGACGACAAACAAAGCCAAAAGGCGTTGCGAAACTTTAGCGCGTCATTCATCCTCATCCAGTCCAAATATTGCACCCTCGAGCAAATGCACACACAGACAGAGAAATACACTAACACACACACGCACACACACACACACGCACTTACACATTTATAGCACGAAAATTAAGTGAAGCGTAAGCTGAAATGCACTCCCACTCGTCAGCCCGTCGCAGCAAATGTCTTCGTCTGCCCGCCCTGCGCCCGACGCACTCCGTCTGGCTCAATGTCTGGCACTTGCCGCATGCGTGTCTGTGTGTGTCTGTATGTGTGTGTGTGTGTGTGTTCGTGTGCTTGTGCTGCTTAACCTTGAAAAACGAACAAGTCCAGTCGCAGTCGCAGTCGGCACTCCACCCTGTGCCCCACCCCCCGCCAGCCGATAGCTCGCCCGACTGACAGTTGACTGGCGGCGACGGCGACGTCGACGTCAACAGCGGCAGCGGCGAAGCCGGCAATGATTTTCGTCCTCGTCGTAAAATGAAATTTACGAAATATTCGCCGACTGCTTTTTGATGCTCTGTACGCGATGTGAAGAGAAGCATATTCATTTGTTTGATTACGTCACTTTTCTTATATATTTGGGTATATATTTGCATTTATATATTTGGGTGTAGTGTGAATAGTATTTGACCACGCCCACTAGGGGCGAGCCTAATATAAAAATCTATTTCTTTGGCAATTTTACTGCTAGAAGTCAACAGCTAAGCTGCTGTAAACAGAGCATTGCACAGTCAGTTATACCCGACTAGTAGTTATTTTTCGCTTGTTTTTTTTTTTTTTTTTTGGCCTTTTCTTGTTGTGGACTAACATTTTGAAGAAGGCCACAGAAGAAGAAGCAGCGGCAGCAGCAGCCCAAAAACCAGCGAGGCGCTTGAATTGAATAACATTTTCGGTGGGGCTTTTGCATAAGTGCCACCACCCCAGAAACCCAGCCACCCACCCCCGCGCCCAGGCCGCCGTAGGCCCTAAAGAGAGTTGTCTGGCAGACGCGGGGCTCGCAGAAAGGGTTGCGCACATTATTATTATAGAAGACTGGCGGGCTTTAGTCCAAGTTAAAATGAATTACAAACACTTTTTGTTGTCCTTGAAAGCGCGCCAAGCATAGGCGCTGTCAAAGGAGGGTAGACGGGGGCGTGGAGGGGGAGTGGAGAGGGGGTGTGGGGTAGACAGCTGGTGCGGAAATGTGAAAGGTTGACTGGAACAGAGTCAACTTGTGTAAAAGGTGCCCAGCGCGCGGTTTATTTATGAGTTTCGTCTTGTCTCTCTGTCTGTCTCTCCGTCTGTCTCTCTGTCTGTCTCTCTGTCTCTCTCTCCGTCTGTCTCTCTGTCTGTCTCTTCGTCTTTCCGTCTCTTCATCTTTCCGTCTGCCCGCAGACTCAAGACACTCGCAAACGTCTCTGAATGAGCTTTCAGTTTGCTTCTATGTTCGCCAGTGTTGCCAGCTGTCGCTTTTATAAGAATTTAGCTAACTGTAATGCTCAAAAGCAGCTAAAAATAGCTAAATTAAATTAGCAGGTTGATTCGAAGAATTAAGTGCACAAAAAGGCCAAGCAGTTTCCTTAACAGCTGGTGACTTTTAAACATAGCCAAATTTAACTAGAAAATAGCCAGAATTGCATGCAGCTGCAAGTTTCAGACATTTCGAGCTAGCAAAGTCTCAAAATGGCTTAATTTAGCTGTAAAATATTCCAAAGTGCAGGCGGCTGCAAATTTCAACAGTTTATTCGCCATGACCTCTGAATATAAATATAGCTAAAAAAACAGCCAGAGTTACACGCTTAAACAGTTTTCTGTTGACGACCTCTGACAAAAGCCAATTTTAGCTAGAAAAAATCACAATTTTCTGGCAGCTGCAAATTTTAACAGTTTTCTGCTGACGACCTCAGAAAACAGCCAAATTTAGCTCGAAAATATTCCAAGTTTCATCCAGCTGTAAAATTTCAACAATTTTTTGCTGACGACTTCCGAAAATGGCCAAATTCAGCCGGAAAATAGCCGAATTGGCAACATTTATGTGCAGACGCTCCGGCTCAGGTCCGGAGGCCCGCGTCAGAGCTGTGTCTGGCTGTCGCCGATGCCTGGCGAATGCATCAATAATGCTGCAGCGCATCAACTTCTGCTTCTTCTTTTGGTTGTTGTTGTAGTTGTTGTTGCTGTTGTTGTAGCTGCAATTGTCTGGCTTGGGGTCCATCTGTGCCGCTTCATTTGGTCGTCGTCGCCGCCGCTCAAATTAATGAAAACTAATGCGACACTGAGAAATTGATGATTGCCGCCGTTGCCGTCGCCGCCGACGCCGACGTCTGTGCATCATCTGATGGCGGGATTCCCGCTCCGCTCCCCTCCCCTACTCTCCACTCGCTGCTGCTGATGGCCATGGACATTAAAAATGACTGCGTCTGCTCGCCATGCACTTTGGGGTCGGTTTCGGGCTGCAATCAGCGATAACAGACGACAACGAAGCTCCAAGCTCCAGACTGATTGATGCCGCCAATAAAATTAGCTGCGAATTGTACGCTTTCGATTTTGTATGCCTTTCCAGTCCAGTCTCATCTGAATGCCCAAGAGTTCCAAAGCACTCGCCGTCAATGTCTAACACTTTTTGGGCTCTTTTTGTGTTTTTCAATATGCACTTAGCCAAGCCAAAGAAGTTGCTAAAAAAAATAGCTTTACCTTAGTCCAACTGTTGTAATTTATTAACCTTCAGCTTTAGCTTGGTGTATCTTTAAAAAGTTAGTCTGTTCTTTATTCCAAGTTGATGTGAGAATTTTATTAGTTTGTGAAGCTTTTACGAAGAAAAATATAAATACTATTAACTATTGTCTTTGTTTTTACCCAAAATCCATTAATAGTTTATGTCTAATACAATCTGTCTAACTCTATAAATAGTTTGACTGACAAAATCTGTTGAATTCCTCCCTGGATAGTTTGTCTGAAAATCTGCCTAACTCCATAGTTATATTTACTGAGAGTTACTGGGAAAATTTAAAGATTAAATATTATTTTATCAATTTTTTGACTGACTTTCTAGGCGTATAAAAGGCAGACTTTATCAGTAGCGAGTACTTCGATAAAGTTAGAGTATGAAATATAATTTTTCTCAATTATTCGTATTTTTTGTGACTTTTGTGGCTTCTAATTCAATCGAAAGATTTGCTTACGTCACTAGCGTAAGGCTTATAAATTTCAGCTTCTTTGCTTAAGCTAAAAGTATTTGCCATAAGTAAATATTATTTAGTTTTTAGATTTCCAGACTTTCGGGGCTTTTGGCACTACTAAGAAAAGGTAGATATCGCTTTCTGCGAGACTTCGTTAGTCATCAGCCTAAATATACATTGTGACTTTGGGCTTCTAACTCAATCGATTAATTTGCTTTTGTAACTAGATGTCTTATAAATGTCCAGCTTATTCGCGTAAGCTTAAAGTGTTTCCAACAAGTAAATATTCCTTTCTCAACTTCTCTAACTTTCTAGGCATTTATGTGAGTCGCTTTTCGGCACTTGGCCTGCACTAAGAAAAGTTTAAACTAAGCAAAAATACTTTTCCCAAATTTTCCGACTTCCTTGCCGTGTGGAAGGCTGCTTGTACTGTGAAAATGTTTTGTAAAGATATTTATAGCACCCTGGCGAACGCCTTTAATTACCAGCGTGAATTTTAATAAGTACAACAAACTCTTTAAGAGCTTTAGGTTTATGACTTAAACTAGTCTCGTAACTATCGTATTTTTTCTACTACCCTTTTTTTTGGAGCATCTTTTCTTTTCCTATAGCAACTGAGCTGCTTTTGTACCTCAAAAAGTATCTGAGTGTTTGGCTAATATGCTCGTTGGCTGACTGTCTGGCTGGTTGCTTATCTGGCCCACAATTATTTGCCATGGGAAAACGAGAGAGCCTATTCACTGGAATTTTTTTGTTCGACATTGCACTGCGCTTTTTATTTGACTTATGACGAAAGCTTTTTTTTTGTATTTCCACTGTTGGTTGGTTGGCTGGTTGTTTGCTTCAATCGTTGTTGTAGTTGTTGCTGGAGTTGTTGTTGGTGTCTCGCTTAACTTTTTCATTGCCAGACGGAGCGCAAACATTTGCGAGTATTAATTAACGCTTTGTTGAAGTTTGCGCTGCGTTGTCGCCCGACATGGCCGACATGCTAGGTTGTCTCCACACTCGACTTTTGTCAATTCTGCTCGGGTACGTATAAATATTACGTAGCCGCAGCGTTTGCCTTACAAATGCAATATGCAAAGACCCGCAGCTGAGAATTCTCAAAACTCGGAGACAACAGAGGGAGCGAGAGGGAGGGCGAGTGGGAGGGCGAGATTTGAGACTTGGCATTTATTCCCGCCGCTCACTCAATTATTCAGGCATAATAAGTAAATTGTTTTAATATGCATAAATATCTTGTATGCCATTTGGCAAACGAGTCAAAAACTGCCAGACAAGCTGCCAGCAGCCGAGACACACGGCAGGAGGAGGGTGGGAGGGACTGGGGGGGGGGGGCTGGTCTGGGCTGTGGGGTGCCGCACAGGCTGGCCTTCAAGGTGTGTTTACATATATTTAACCTTCAAGATCCGCAGACTAAATATGCCAACGGCAAGCCGAGCAGCAAACATATTTGCCCAACGGCCCGGCGGTGGAGCATATACGACTTCTCCCGCATACCCTACACAGCAGACATGGCAGTGTGCTGGGCGCCGTTGCCAGCCACAATGCCCAACCCGGTAGCGCAGTGTTGTCTGCCTCATTTGCCACGGTACTGCCACGAAATTACGTTACGTGTCTGTGTCTGTGTGGCTGGCAAAGCGGCATTTAGGCCGACACGACGTTGCGACATTGGGCGGCGCAGACGCAAGGGGTAAGGGGTAGAGGGGTAGAGGGGGGGGGGGTGGTTTAAGTGGAGGGGCCCACAAATAAAAGCTCAGGCCACAAAACGGCAGACAACTAACTACGCATAAGCGACAACGCAGGATGTGCGTTACAGGAGCCGTCTGGCTGTTAGCTTGAGAGGGATTAGCATTCAGTGAGCAACGATTACAAATGGGCATGACTACAAGATACCCTGTAGTGAGAACTTCCAAGTGAGAACTTCGAAAGGGAAGTCAGATTACAGCAAAAATGCAATTTTAAAATACACAATTCTTTATTTATCTCAAGGCATGTAAGAACTAAGACTTAAATTTATCCTAAGGTTCACACATGTATGTGGACAACTAGGTTTACGAGCCACATCTTGTGAAACTCAAGGTCCGAGCCTTATGAACCGAATCTCATAAACCAACCCTTATAAACCAAACCTCATGAATCTTATAAACCAAACCTCATTATCCCCAAGAATTGAACCTCGCGTATCTTAGAAACCAAACTACGAGAAACTCATGAACTGAACCTCATGATCCGAACCTAGTGAACCGAACCACGTGAGCAAAGCCTCTTGAACCGAACCACAAAAACCCAACCTCGTGAATCTTAGCAACAAAACCTCGTTATCCTCAAGAATTGAACCTCGTGAATCTTACGAACCAAATCTTGTGAACCGAACCTCAGTGGATTTGCTTTTTCACATCCATTTAAGTGCGCGCCTTCATATGTGTTACATTTTTCTATTAAATTAAACAGAGATAAAATGTTTTCAACATACATTTTTGTGTTCACAAAGAATTGGTTCATATGTCGTATCTAGAACATTGAGAGCCAAAAAAGTAACAAATTCTCCATTAACATTTAAAAATAATCCCAAAAAATTAGTTCGTTTCGTTTTTGGTTCAATTTCAAAACGTTTCGCAGCCCTGATAAACATATAAAAATTTCAGAATTTCCCTAAAGCGAAGCACTTGAAGCACTTTTGATTTAAAGCAAAATGGTTTTTAGTAGCTCTCATGAATAGAGTCCAGATGGAGAGCTTCTTTAGGGTCAGCGTGAAACCCTTTTAAGCCACATCAATGGGTACAGGGTATAGAAAAAACATTAAAAAAAAGAAGGAACAGCAGATAAAGCTGGAGCAGCACATTGCGACGCAGGCACGCAAAACGGAAGAGGCTCCTGGGGCAGCCAAGCTGTGTGCAAGGGTAGCGGGTAGTGGGCGGGGGCGGGGGCGTGTCCTGTGGGCTACATTATATGCGCGCAGGCAAACATGCATATAAAATAAGCGACGTAATGCGAGCTCAAGGACACGCAGGCATATCAAACAAAACAAA
This sequence comes from Drosophila lacicola, assembly GCA_035045355.1. NCBI lineage: Eukaryota > Metazoa > Arthropoda > Insecta > Diptera > Drosophilidae > Drosophila > Drosophila lacicola. Next base: position 2,762,146 of record JAWNPB010000133.1, read on the forward strand.
AAAAAATAAAGGAAAAAAGGAGAGGAGTAAAAATGTGCTGCCCACGCATATTTAGAGTAGGTTCTGTGTGCCATGCGGCGTATACGCAATGCCGGCAAAATAAAGCATACGCCGCGTTGGCAGCCTGAGATGACGTCGGAAGTAGGCAACCGAAAGGAAGTGAGACAACATTTGTGCGTACCTCGCAAATACGTGTCGAGTGTGTGCGTGGGTGTGCGCCTGTGTGTGTGTGTGTGTGTGTGTGTGGGAACTTCTATTTATTTAATACACCAAATATGACAGTAAATGTATGTGACGACATCTTAGATATTTATGCGCAGTTAAGCTGATTGAAGATTGTGCGATTTCATTTTTA